>JAGTTH010006227.1:0-124138 GCA_022606485.1 Agraylea sexmaculata | reverse complement strand
AAAATTCTCAGTTAATTCAAGTCCACCCTGTATGTGTGTTTTTTATTCCCACTATTGTTTTTAATAATTGTAGAGCAAATAAAATATAATAAACTGACAAACTGAGGGATATGAGGATTGTTCGGAAACCAAAAAAAATACATTTTTACAGTAATTTCCACAATATTTTAAGTCTCAATATACTTTCAACTAGCTTCAGTCGACTTAAATGTCGACAATAATGAGGAAATTATTATAAAAAAATACAATATATATATGTACGGATTCGATAAATAATTAATAAAATTAATAGTGCTTTTGTAATCGAGTTGGGGCCACCATCTTAAAATAAGCTGTATCTGTGAAGTACTCAGTAGTGACTTTTACGTTAGTATTGTGTCTGTTTAAGGTACGTAATCTTTAATAAATAATGTCCTACCACCCCCTAAAATATTCTCAGTTATCTTAAGTCCACCCTGTATATCAGAAAAAAAGGAAGTTTATTAACGAGAAACGATTTTTTTTAATAAAAGTATTGATTAAACTGCCAACAGACTGGCGTCAAAGTAATGTGGAATAATGTGACTAGAGAATTATTATATAAAACACCGGTTCAGGACAAGACAAGAATCAGTGACATAACGTATCAAATAATGGGTTAACGAATGAGAAAATTGAGCATTAATTGGATATTCAATCAATCTTATGAACACTGATTATTTTATAAAGTAAAAGCTCATGTAAAAAGGGTGAACAATGAAAGCAATTCACATAGCATTGCTCGTTGTACAAGGTGAATAAATCTTGTGATTGGATATTTTAATTTCATACATTCAAATGAGGAAATATGCTAATCGTTTAATACATTTTGACTGTATTACATCACATCTAATTTGTAATTCGTATAAATACTTAATTCGAGTACAAATGTGGGTCAACCATGTGTGTGTACCGCACTGAAAGCAAAAGTGATCCATTGCGTTCGCTTTTCGGCCGACGAAACTGAATTTAGAAAGGAAATGAGATGAATGAGTTATTTATTTCATAACTTTTAAATTGCGTTAAGATGAGTGAATATTTCTTGTTAACTAATTTTACCTGATTCGTGTATTTAAGGGTAATAGATACGATTTATCCAGAGATAGTCAATGTTTACACTCACTGAAAAGCACTGCACGTGAAGAAGGACGGCGGGTGACTGACTGACTTCAAGTAAAATATCAACAGCTACTACCAACTACATCACAACGTGGCAGGGTGACCATGGTTTCACAAGAATCTTATGAATAATACGCCTCATTAAACAGATACATAAGATATAAGCAATTTTACATCAAAATCACTTTTATAATGCAGACGCAGGCTCGTTATCGTGCATTTCATTACTGAAAAAATAGACTCTTTAAGCGACAATCGAACTGCATTTTTAGGATTATAGAAGATAATTGAGTAGGAATAAAGGCGTATCTGAATATCGCACATAGAAGAAGATGTTGGCAAAATTAGCCGTATTTTAAAATTAGCGATTTGCAGTTACGATTTAGTTACGTGATCTCTCAGGGGGACAGATAATAACCTGTTTCATCTGTCCTTTCCTATCTTTACGGATAACGTGCACAAATTTTTATCTTTATCTTATTCAAACCATTACATTATTCCATGTTTTTATGTTGTTCTTTTAATCTATTTTATTATTTTTTTATTGATTTTTCTTTTCTTTTTTTCATGTTTCAACTGACGAGTGCTGCACTATCATCACGCTGACTTGGGATCTCCTGTAATTCTCTAGCGGTACTGTAGTATGATATAATAATATATGTAAAATTAATAAAAACAAAGCTGACAATAAGTTGTAAGGTTGTAATTTTTTTTTGCAATCGTTATAGTACAAATCAATTGGTTGCCAGGTAGTTTACTGTTTTCTTTTAATTAATAGCTAAGAAAATAAAAATATTTTTAAATGTGTATTTAATCGGCTAGAAACGGATAAAAAACATTATTGAAGATACGTAAGATTTAATAAGATGACGTAATTTTTTATGACAATTTTCCATTTCAAACGCAACCGCGACTTATAACTTTCTTTCATCCAATCTTTTAATTTAGCTAACGATTATAAATGCTAACAATTTATCCACGTCGCAGTGGGGAAAGACTTAATAAGATTATCAGCCATCATTTTATAAAACGCTAAAAAAATAACGTAAATCCATTTTCCACCCCAACCTCCCTTTACTATATTAATGGGCATTGGCATGTTTCACCTCGCAACACTTTTAAAATGAATGATTGACAAATAGTATAAAAACACCATATTATTTAAAATCGTTTATTGTAAAAGGTTACTTCAATCGATTAGATTGCTGTTTCTCGAGTCATTTGTAGATTTGTAGAATCAGTTGCTTCATGCATAAATTATGACGCATTTATTGATAGTAATTTTCCTGACGTGTGGTCACCTTGTGGTCAGCCGTAGTTGTATTGATGACGAAATCCAAAGCAGTCTCATTACGTATTGACCCGTTCAGATCGTAACATGCGAAATTTTACTATTAAAATAATCTATATAAAACTAAATGAATATGAAAGAGATTGGATGAATCTTATAATAAAAAAATACACGGCAGTGACTTTATTTAGAAAGCTGGTTTTCACAACTTTTCGAAAGTATTAATAAAACTTTTGGGGAAAACACGGAAAGAAACTCTGTATCCAAGTTTACTCTGTCAAAAGTCAAATGATTCATCTCGTATTTGTGTCAATATACATGTATATATTGAAATTGTAAATAAACAAACATAATAATGTTCCAATAAATGTAAGATATTTGATGTAAATGTGTTTCAAAAGAGCCTGTTGTAGTCGACCAAGGCTGCTTGTTCTCATTGCGACATATTTGAAATTTCAAATATCGAATTCGGTACCGGCTCTCGATTGAATGCATAAATAGAAACCGACCATTGCATTCGGTCTATTTGCAAATGGAATGAGCCGATATAAAACATATTCGTGAATATATCTAACATAATTAAAATCCAGGGTCAAACGAGAAATCTAAAATTAATTTTTTGACATTTAAAAAAACTTCAATGCCGCTTTTATAATATCAATGTAAAAAATCATCGGAGATTGTTGACAAAACAGGGAAATCAAATAATATTGCGAAATGCGTCACATATTTTTTTTTATTAATTTAAAAATGCAATCGATAGACGTATTGTTTGATTTTTAATAGCTTCCAGAATAAACACGTGTCCGTTTATATTTTTACTTTCACTCTCATCTCCACTATATTTCTATGACTGTTTTTATAATTAATAGTTATATCCGTTGTGGTTTTAACAATAGCTACTATGACGACTTAAAATCTTATAAGTGTTCCGTATAATTTTGGACAAAAGCGATTGTTTAATTAAATGTCCGTAAAACGTGACAACGAATAAAATACACAAGATGATTCATTTATACATGTTCTTTATTAATTGTGCGGATTTTCATCGGGATTTCCGTGTAAATAAAATGGTTATTTCAACACTTCAAATATATTTTTTGTAAATTCTTGCAAAAAAGGAAAACATACAAATGCGGACGCAGTATGTATAAAATATACATTTATTTTTTCTAAAATAAATGTCATACATTTATGATCATCTAAATGAGGTTATCTTCGCACTTGTTCAAGTCGGAATGTTGTATTTGGCAAACATTTCTAAACAATTATTCCGATCACGGACAAACGCGGATTGTCTTCGTCTTCAAGTGACTTTGAATTGTGATAAAAATACTTTTGTAATAGCACATTTCGAATCTATAAAAAAAGCGATTTATCATAGTTTTCAAGCATAAAAAATAGCCATTGTAAAGTGGTAATAAAAAAAAAACTTGAGATAAGAAAATGTGCGGTCGGTGGAAAATGCAAAGTTCAACCATTCGCGAATCTTTGAACACTGTCGTCATTTCGAGTAAAAAATTAAATATTCATCTGGATGATGAGATTTTAAATAAATAAATAATATATGCTTTCACTCGCTCTTTTGAAAATTGTTATTATTTTTAAAACTAATGACACGTTTGGGACATTGACTGATTGAAAATTGTGACGGTCAGTGAAAATACCTGCACAATTTGTTATAAATTAGCATGTACAAGTTCAAAACTACGAGGAAATGTATGTACATGAGGAAAATTAGTGGAATAATTACACAAGTTTATTCCGAGAAGGAAATAACGCAAGTTTCAAAATGTTTAATTATAAAGCAACTGAAAAATCAACTAATTTGTATGATTTTAATAATAAGTAATTCGATAATCTAGATATTTAATTTATATACCTGTTATAGACCTGTTTCGAGTGAAATAACATAATTAATATAATATTTGAAAGTAGAAAAAGAACCGATTATCAAAATGCATATGCGATATTATTTATTCTTCCATACATTATTAATACACGGAAATAATATGTAGTTGAATATGCATGGAATATTAAAACTAATTATAAAATAAAATATGTACTAATAATCTTCATATATTTTGCATATTAAAATTCCCGATAAAGGAACTCACATTAATTCCAAAGCAAAAAACTACTATATATAAAATTTTAAAAAATATATGTATTTATGTATACATACATAAATATCAAGTAGATGGGTTTGAATCAGGCAACACTAACAATATTGTATGATATTGGTGTTACTCAAAGAAATGACATGTTCGTTCTAGAAGAAGAAATGAACAATCGACATTGCACAAAGCTTCTTGATGGTCACCAAGCACTATGATGATGATGATGATGATGATCAGCAAGGTTGTTGTCGGTTTATATATGTGTTATATTGCAAAGATATATTTCGCAAAGACAAAGTCGACTGGTGTTTGCTAATGAATTCCGGCCGATTTGTTTCGAAAGGGTTCTTATAATCATTTACAATCTCGACACACTAAACTATCATTGCATTTTAATGATCTTATAATCGACCCAATCACACAATTAGTAGAAAAAATAATAATACGAGAAGTGAGAGAATAACTTGATATAAGAATCACAATCGAGTGATGAATAAAAGATTATTTAAACGCACTTGCTTCCGGAATTATAATATTATAAATAAAGAGAACAAAGTACGGCCTGCGTATTGTCAATATTATAATAAAAAAATACATTGAAATGTACAAATTAGATCTAAAGAGTTAAAAATTATCGCTGTGGGGAACCAAATATTAATTAATATAGGAATAATCTGATTCTGATTGATGATAATTTTAGTAAAATACCAAAAAAATATACATTTCTTTGCAGTGGAAAATGAGGATGGTTATTGTTTTAAGATCAAGCAAATATTATTAAAAATTAAATATTGAAAAATTGATATTAAAAACTATATATGTATATATATATATATATATATATATATATATATATGTATATATATATAGTTGCTATATATATATATATATATGTATATATATATATATATATATATATATATATATATATGGGGCTTCTTAAATGGGGTTATGCATGCGCAACATAAGATGATCTGACTTCCCAGTATCTCATAGCCACTGCTGCCCAATTCCTATCTCTACCTCCTCGTGGTGGACCCTGGAAACCTGAACAAGCTAGTTAGTTAGGATCAAATTAATGATCTTGGCAGCGAGTGCGATTAGGACGAACAGAGAAGGGAGATCCCTCTCCGGAGGTTGTGCGTCAGGCCGATCACCTACCATGTAAAAACTAACATCCGATCACGAAACCCCCAAGCAAAAACATGACAGTACAACCCAACGATAATACACTTACGGTGCAGGGCGTCAGACACCCAGTACCGGTGGTCGTGGGTGCGAAAGCAGGCTCGCGGGTACCGTCATCCAACTACTGCAGTGTCGCGGGGGTGCATATCCTGGCCCCCGCTGCATATAAAGCTACAGGATACAAATCGAAAGGGGACTTAAAGTTAGGAACGTGGAATATTTTAAGCTTGAATAGACCGGGCGCCATTAAAATGCTCACAGACCAATTGAGCCGTTATCGCATGAGTATTGTTGCTTTACAAGAGATAAGATGGACAGGAAACGGCACATCGAAACACAATGGATGGACAATCTTTCATAGCGGCAGTAATTCTAAGAAAGCCTTCGGAACCGGCTTTGCAGTCAGTGACAAAGCAAAACATATTGTCATTGACTTCGAACCTTTTAACGATAAGATAGCTAGACTAAGGATAAAGACTAAGTTTTTCAATGTTAGTTTATATTCGGTACACGCTCCCACGGAAGACAAAGGAGATGACGTAAAGGACGCTTTTTATGATAACTTAGACAGGTTTATAGAGAAGGCACCAAAGCACGATATAACAATTATTTTAGGCGATTTAAATGCCAAGATCGGCAATGAAGTTACACATAGAGCCATTACAGGAGGCAACAGTCTGCACGAAATTTCAAATAACAACGGCGAAAGGGTAATTGATTTCGCCGCAGCAAAGGATATGGTTAATGTTAGCACATTCTTCCCAAGGGCTAACATACACAAAGGAACGTGGGTCAGTCCAGGTGGCACGTACACTAATCAAATTGACCACGTGCTTATCAATAGACGGTTCAAATCCTCTATTATCAACGTTCATACTTGCAGAGGAGCAGCATTCGATTCGGACCATTACTTAGTAAAAGCAGTTTTTAGAGCCAGAATATCGAATGCCAAAAAGGAAAAAATTAATAAAAATAAGAAACTCAACCTTGTTAAATTAGAGAATGAGGTATGTGCAAAATCATACCAGGCATCCATGGAAAAGGCGTTAGAACAGGTTGAGGAAATAAATAGGAATAATGTAGAATCTAGTTGTAATCTAATAAAAAATATTATTAAGCACACGGCAGAATCAACTTTGGGTTACGAGACGAAAAAGAAAAATGGCTGGTTTAACACAGAATGCGAGAGTATTATTAAGGAGAAGAACAATGCCCGTGCACAAGTTCTTAATTGCAATAGCTTAGAAAATAGAGAGAAGTACAAAGAACTTCTTAGGAGTAGTAATAGAGTCATACAGTCGACGAAGAGGACATGGCTAAAACAGCAAATTATAGATGCTGAAATGTTTAGAGATAGGAATAATGCTAAGGAATTTTACAGGAACGTTAACAATAGTAGGAAAACGTTCAAACCTAGACTAAACTTTAATAGGAATAGCAAAGGCGAACTTCTCTGCGATCAGGAAAGCGTGTTAAATAGATGGTCGGAGTACTTTAGCGACCTATTAAATGATAAGAATAGCGATAAGGTAGCCAATAAGAACGCTAGTCTGTACCAACACGCCGCGCAACCACAAATACCACCACCCACCTACGAAGAGGTGTGCCACGCCATCAGAGGACTGAAGAGAGGGAAAGCCCCCGGGATAGACGAGATCTCCAGCGAACTCAGAGCATACGGCGGGGATGCTCTATGGGCGCTATTACATAGTTTAATAGTATCTTTATGGGAAGGCGAAACGCTACCGAAAGATTGGGCAAGTTCGATAATTTGTCCACTCCACAAAAAAAGTGACGTTAGCGTGTGCAGTAACTATAGAGGGATATCCCTACTATCAGTTATGTACAAGATATTCGCCAAGGTTTTAAAAAATAGGCTAGCAGAATACGCGGAGGAATGCTTGGGAGACTACCAAGCCGGATTTAGACCCGGGCGTTCAACAATGAACCAAATATTTACAATAAGGCAAATATTAGAGAAGTGTAATGAGGCCGACGTGGAGACTCATCACTTGTTCGTAGATTTTAGGCAGGCATTCGACACAATCGATAGGGATATTATTTACAGCACGATGAGAGAGTTTGGGTTTCCCGAAAAACTCATAAGTCTCTCAAAAATGACGCTGACAGACACCAAAAACTACGTACGGATAAATGGTGTACTGTCGGAGTCTTTCATCACCAGAGCAGGCGTAAAATAGGGGGACGTGATATCCCCCTGTTATTTTCATTAGTTTTAGAAAAGGTTATGCGTCTTGCAGGTTGTAGCAATAAGTCTAATATCTTCTATAAGTCTTTTCAGGTACTCGCTTTCGCAGACGACGTAAATATTATCGCTAGAACTAAGAACGTGTTAATTGATAAAGTTAGAGCAATAAGGGATGCCGCTAAAATAGTAGGATTAGTCATAAACGTAGATAAAAGTCAGTATATGCATGTGACATCCAACTCGGAATTGGTAGCACATCGTAGCCTGAACATAGACAATGACCACTTTCAGCAGGTTGACTCTTTTGTATATTTGGGAGCAGTGGTCACTAAGGAGGCTGGAAACAACCAGGACATCAACTCTCGCCTGCAAAGTGCTAATAGGGCGTATTTCGGCTTAGTACGCTTGCTCAGATCAAGATGTCTAAGTAGAAGTACCAAGGTAGAATTATACAAAATGCTAATTAGGCCAGTACCAACCTACGGTGCAGAAACATGGATTATTACCAAAACTGAAGAGGATAGGCTACTTAGGTTCGAGCGGAAGATTCTTAGGAGGATCTTGGGTCCTGTTCAGGAGGCACCGGGACTATTTAGAATTAGACGGAACGATGAGATTTACTCATTATATAAGAGCGTGAACGTATTGCAGTTTATTAGGGCTTTAACATTAGGTTGGGTTAAAAAGCAGGAGGGATAGTATCGGAAATACTATCCAGCAAGCCTGTGGGTAAGAGAAGGCAGGGTAGACCTAGGCTAAGGTGGGCGGACGAGTTCTATAAGGTAGTTAGGAGTTTAGGTATTAATAACTGGAGGAGCATTAAGTGGAAGATGCTGGTGTGGGAAGCCTTGGTTCATCACTGAACTGGAGTGCTTATGATGATGATGATGATATATATATATATATAATAAAATCTACCCCAACAGGTTTTTTTATATGTATTTTTCACAAATTTTGATTTTTTTTAGACACAATATATAATACCTATTAATTAATTGTCTGTCGGTAATTTAAACTATTATTAGTTACACAGGTCACCGACTTAATAATCACTATTTACCTTACAATACAGGAAATCAGAGTAAACCTGGATCAAAACGCTGGTAATTTAATGACAGCGGCTTATTACTAGCTGAATTAAATACAATTGTGACTAATAGATGATCTAAACTATGAAACTTTTAACAATTCCCTCAGTATTTACCTTACAATACAGTAAATCAGTATTAACCTGGATCGATCGGGATTTTATTAATATTATAACGCTGATAAATTAATGACAGCGGCTTATTATTAATAGCTGGATTATATACAATTGTCACAGATGATCTAAACTGTGACATTTTTAGCAATTTAATTTACAATCTAGGAAATTAGAGTAAACCTGGATCAAGACGGTCAATCACGATTGATCGAATATTTTTTTTTTATGATTGAGTGGGATTTGATTTTAAATATTAATTTAATCATAATACGTCACAAACATTCCGCATGGTTTTTTAATGAGAATCATTTACATACCTTTTATAAAATAGATGGCACAAAGAATGGTTTTTTTAGGAGACTTTTTTTGATCTCCTGTTCACAAATTACACAAAATTTCACCCAAACTCGTGCTTTAAAAGCTCTCTAGAATAAATAATTGCAGATAGTGTCTTTTTGAAGACCTGCAGACGACTGATATGCTGGTTTTCCTTTAGCCTGATCTTCGAAAAAGAAGTGGGGACACTGTCGTGTGGAGGGGCTCAGGTTCACAGTCCATTCATCACAAATGTGTAATATTTTTATTAATCGTTCATTATCGGAGAAATTATTGGCCATTTTCAATGGTGCGTGAGACTGACCACCTTGTCGCACTTTAGAAAGCTTTCTATTAATTTCACCAACACTGTGAAAATTAATTCCACCGGCACTATATATGTTTTTTTTTTAATTTAAGCCAATGCTCTTTTTTAAGACACGGTGATTTTTTTTCTATATACATATATAAAAAGAGAATTTCAACAAACATAGAAATGACAATTGACATAACCTAAAAAATATTAGTGAGTGGTTTTATTTGCAAGGTATATTTTTTACCACGCAAATATTTAATAACACTTAATGCCATTTAATTTTGAGTAGTATCGTACATTTTTTTGTGTATTTGGTAATTTTTTTAACCCCGGAATATGATTCGGCCTTGCTTAATATAAATAATTAACTATATCCCGCATAAAAAAATCTAGGGGGGGGGGGTCAAAACCACAAAGAATTTCCAGAGGGGTGTAGTAATATATCACTGGATTTTTTAAATGTATTTTTTTGATCTAATTTTCTTTTAACCGCTTCTGTGCCAAGAGCGAGATAGCTCACATTTTGACAAGCCGGCCATAGAAAAATAGCGAGTATTCTCGCTCTTCTTTGAACCTCTGTATGATACATATTTGCCGTTATATTATTAATTTAAAATATGGAACACACAGAGGTAAATTGAATAAATTATGTAAGTTATATAAATATTCTTTCAGATGTAATGTTTATAATTTATAAAAATAAGATTTAAAAATGATGTATTTTGACACTTCTACCTACCGGCACTTAAAAGGTTAATTTATCAATCCAGGGGCGCCCATGCAAGAACCTTAATGAAAATTGATAAAAATATTGATGAACTCTTACTCTGATTTCATGTATTGTAAGGTGAATACCGAGGCATTTATTCGAAAAGATATTCAATCACTTTTTGTACACAAATACAATTAATCAAGCGAGCATCGAAACTTTTTTTGAAAATGTACAGATTAAATCAATTTATTCAAATAAAAAAGATATATATAGCCGATTTTTTCGTTCGCTAATCTCATCATTTGAACTTTAAAACGTACATTTATAATATTTACATAATTTTCCTTGTATTTTAATATACATAAAAATATATAAAAAGCATTATTTGTTTGCCAACGCTTTTTTACGCTTCGCCAATTCTTATGACCTGAAAAAACCGAATTGTATTTTACGAACATTTATTATTATATGTTACATGAAAATGAATATATTTTAACAAAAACCATTTCACCAAATTATCCGAAAAAAAATTATAATTATATAATCGAATGCATTCGTCAAAAAAAACTATTTCCTCAAACTGAAGAAATGCATTCTTTGCGTAGTTATATTACAAATAATAATGGCTCAAATGTAGCACGCACTGAATATTATTTAACTTAGCGTAATAATCGTTTAATATATAATAATAACTATGTATGTATGCATTATAAAACACAATTTTTACATTTATTTATTAAGTAAATCTTTCCATAAATATATAGTTTTAGGTATTACCATAAACATATTATTGGAATTAATGATTTAAAATCAGTAAAAAATGCTGCCCAAATATAAGGAAGACCATGTATTTTTATTATTAAATTTGTACCTAAAATAAGCAAATAAAGAAAACGGTATTGATTTTAAAAAGTTATATTTCAATAAAATAAGCTAATTATATCCGCGCAGTGAATTTCAATATTATCCATTATCATTTCAATAGTAAATTAAATAATTAATAGATAAATCAATTGAGTCTTGCCGCCCCTTATTTGTGCCCCCTTAATCGAAAGTTAAATTAAATATATAAATATCAGCTTTAAATTCACGCAACAACCATAAAAAGCAAATAAACAAAAGCTTATACATACTTTCCATATTTAAAAAGCGAGATTTTGCGCCTTAATATAGGCAAACGGCATAAACCATTCAGAATTGCTTTGAAATACTATATTTTTATGGATTTAAATTGTGGTTTAAGGAGTCCAATATGATTTCTTAATAGACTTTGGCGATTTATTATGTGAAATAAAGCGTATTTTTAAATTGTTCCTATTCACAAATGAGCGTTACGTGTTTGAATGTAACTTGACGTAAGCCGTTTCAATGAATGGACAGGAGGACTTTGCTGTTACATTATTTTCATCATTTCACTTTTATTCCGGTTTATTACGTGTTATTAAGTGTGTCACGACCTAATTTCGTACCAGAACTACGGATGGTGGATACAATATTGATTTAGTTGATCGTCGTTCACAATGTGGTAAAATAATATTGTGTAATATGGGCGAGTGCAAAACTTTCTTCTGACCAACATCCAAACCTGTCGTATACAAAGGATATTATCACTACCATCATCTTATTTAATTTTTTACAGAGCTTGCACATATTTTTGAATATAATATATTATATGGATATTATCCATTCATTTGCCATGGGATAATTTTTTGACTAATTACTTGATTCATATATAATTCACATCTAACACAATTTTTAAACATTTACCACAAGATTTGATTGCGATTCATTTATTTAATAATTGATAAAATATATTCATAAAGTTGCCAGATAGTTACTTATTAAGATTTGCATAGTTATTGATTGAAAACACATAGTAACACTTAAATTTTCAATTATTTCAATTATTCAACAATTTTTTAAATTATTGATGGTAATAATAATAAGGCGCTGTCAGTAATATTAACCCAAAATAAACATAGCTTAATAGAAGCTCAAATAATACCTAAACTGTGTAATTATTTATTTATTTTAATATTTTTTCTAATAATTTTGCTCTCATTCACGTTTAATCATTTTTCATTTCAAATTCAAACTTCTTCATTTTCCTCAATTATTATATATTACAATTTATTTAATATGAATTTAACATTTTTTGAAATAATACAAAACATCTTATAAATTAGACTTATGTAGGTGTACAGAATATATAAAGCTTTTTATTCATAACCAACATGAGAATAAAATTTTTATGTGACATTAGAGATACTTAATATTAAATAATAATTATTATGGGAAAAAAATAAAAAAAGCCATTTATAGATATGAAGATTATTAAACAATAACATGAATAGACTCTACATTAACAAAAACAATTACAAAGTATTATGCCTAAAACTAAATAAAAGATTGATTGTGTAAAACCAAACTGAGTGATATATTTTAAAGTTATTAAATATTCTAATGATATCAATTTTGGCTCAATATAAAATTTAAAAAAACCTATTAACACAGATTTAAATATAAAAACTAGGTTATAAATATGTAGATCAATCAGGGAATTAATCTATTTTTTATGCGATTAAATCAACGATAGATTTTGTCATAATATATTAAATAATTATGCAACATTTTGCCTGAATTTAAAACAAGGCTTTAAGAATCGAAATTTGGAGGTGAGAATTTATTAATTTGAATGCTATTTTTTCAGGGATTTGAGCTGTATTTATCACACTTTCAAGGGACGTCTTTTAGTCGATTTATTTTATATATTTTTCATAGAAAATACAAATAGTATAGCTATAAAATGTTTGCGAGGCACACCTTGTAGTGTTGGCATATTATGTAAGTGTTATACGAATGGAGGAAATGTCGGATTTCGCAAAGCACTCCTTTTAAAGATATTATTATAAAATGCAATTATTTTTATTGCTCTGTGTATTGAGAAGATGATGGCGAAGTTCATTGATAAAACATAATTATTCGTTTGTGTGTCAAAGTCATGAAATAATAATTTACCGGATGTCACAAAGTCACCTGCCTTCACCTTTCATTATTATTAATAATATAAAAACCACTTAAATTATAAAAGTTAATTATTGTTCAGTTCAGAAGGTTTCACATTATCCACTCGTCGAAGTCTAATATGAAAAATGTCACATTCTTTCATTAGGTCGATTCATTTATAGTATTTTTTTTTTTAAATTAAAATAATTTATTCAATAGCTGTAGATATTATAGTAGGGTAAAGGTTGTGAAGAGAACAAATATTGCCAATGGCCAGTTTTCCTTGTACGCTTAATTAACACAAAACCAATGGCAATAAACTATATTATTATAATAAGTATTTGTAAAAAAATACTAATCACACAAGAAATTATTTAAAATTAAATCACTTGCGTATTTTATAAGCATTAAAATTAAATATACAATAATTTTAAATATATTTAAAACGACGATAGTATCGCCATCTGTTTATTTCAAGCGGAACTTTTATGGCGTCGTTGAAAACGAATACGCGGGAAATTACATTTACAAATTGATAATTTCCCAAACAATGCAATTAAGTTGTTATTTATTAATTTTTAGGAATTCAAATGCTTAGTCATATTTAAAAACAACTTAATTATAATATTCGTAAGCTTGTTTTTAGTAGTGTTGCCATGCTGAAACTAAATATATTTAAATATATGTATATATGCAATAAAATTACCATTTTTATGTATGAAAAAGAAAGCCATATTGGCTATAAATAAAACAATAATTGATTTGAAAAAATGCCAAATATTGGAATATTTAACAACAGGTTGTTTCCGGAAAAAAACTTGTATCAATAGGAACATTTATGTATTGCTAACTATAATTTTCCTATTGACTGCGAAGTTGTTGAGGTTGTCACGTGTAAATTGCGGAATTATTATCATTAGATGACATCTGCTGGTCAAGGGCGAACGAGCACTTCAATTCAATTTATTTTATAATTTATATACACATTACAAACAATGACAAAAGGCCGCTGAAAAAAAAAACACGTTCCTCTTGTGCGCATTTCTTGGATTTTATGTATGTTTTTGAGGTGTTAATGATAAGTATACATGGATTTATGCACACAGGAGATATTCAACGCACTCAGTAATGTTTTAAAATATATACAAGAAACCATTCATAAGACTAAATCATTAAAAACATAGTTTAAAATTATTTGACAAAAGGTTCATGCGCTTTTTTAACATCACCCGCAAAAATGTGGATTAATATCTATCAGTTGTCACTATAAATATATGGATTTATGATTTAATTATTAAATAATGTTGCCAGATTGGTACTCATTAAGATTCCCACATTGATAAATAGTAATTGATTGAATACAAATCATCTTTATAACCATTTTCGTATTATAAGCTTGATTTAACAGTATTTTACAGTGAAATTATTGATACACAGGTCGGGATATGAGTCTTCGTCTATAAGATATCAGCAAAAGTATAATTTTGAATGAAAGAATATAATGTTCAGAATATAGATTTACCAAAACCGTTTGAAATAAAACAATTTTTTTTACATTATTTTATAAAATAAATCTGACCCTGGATAATTTCTTCTGTAATATTTTATCATGAATAATTATCGTGAAGTAAAAATTAAAATAAACACCGATCCAATTATTGTGAATATCAGAGCGATCAATCGATGTAGTTATATTATTTTTATATTTAATATAAAAAAAGTCGGTCACGACAGTGAAAATCACCAGAACGAATCGTTATTTGTCACTATTGTGAGAAATAATACGGAAAATTCAAAACACTTTCCCCTTTTCTTGAACCATTGAATTGAAACCAACAATTTTAATAATTCCCTTGTCACAATCCTCTTTTTTCATTCGATTGCCATAATTTAAATACAAAAATATATCATAAGTATAAATGTCAGTTTTGGAGGTTATATTATTTAAATCAGGAAAAAAACTTTATATAAATAATAACAATTATAAAAAAGCAACAAACCGTGTGTTGCATGTGTGTTATTAAAATTATAATAAAGACTATTTGAGATAAAAATATATAATTATGTAGAAAACAATCAACACACTGTTTGTTTCCAAAGCTTGTAGACAAAATGTCAAATTTGTCAACTCTGGGCATGTTTACAGTTGCTCTACACCCATAATAAATACAGTATAATACCCAAATCAACTATTTAATTCATGCAAGCTTTTCTATGCCTTCAACAAACTCTATCCACTTTTTCCAAACCAAATCGAAATATTAACTATTGACATAATTTATCTATACATTTGGTCTTGGAATTAAGAGGAATTATTATCGATTGTTCGGTAATTAATTAATTAATATGCGAAGGCGATAGCGTGACCGATAGCACGTAGACGCTAGTTTACTAGCGGATAGTCGGCAAGTAAAAAGATTCAATAATTTGTGTGTGTGTTTAAAAGTGAAAGGGTTTTGAAAAACAGGAAATATGGTGTAAGTAAGGAGACGTTACAACTTGTGCGGTTTAATAATAAAACGCTTAATAATTGCAAAATGCGGTCGACATTTACATATTATATATTTAATTATTTATTATATTAATACTCATTTAATTATAAATAAATCAATATCTATTAAATATTGAGAAAATTTTGAGGGAAATAAAATTAATCGCTTTATAATTTTACAGTTTACGCCATCCATTAATGGCTATACTATACTTCTTTCCACTAATAATAATAAGTTGCTGTTATTAAATTACCAGAATATATAGCTCATGGTCTCAATAAGTTATGGGTTTTAATCCCTTTGAAGTAAAAAAATATTGTTGATATACCTTCAATTTTTATAATAATTAGACTCTAGATATAATCAATGTATTCACTATTGTACAAACCAATTAACGTTTGTAGAGGAAATGTCAATCTGTTTTCACTCTTAGGAGTGAACTATTGACAATTATATCGTAATGTAACAAATTGATATTTTCTCTACAAACATAATAAACAAAGAGTATAATATTTAATAACTAGCGTAATAGTTCAGAGGATAAGAAATACTGTCGTCATGGGAAATCGGGAATAATATTAATAAAATCCCGATCGATCGTCTTGATCCAGGTTTACTCTGATTTCTTGTATTTTAAGGTAAATGCTGATTATTAAGTCGGTGACCTGTGTAACTAGTAATAGTTAAGATCATCGAAAGACAATTAATTAACTCGTTGTTGTGTCTAAAAAAACCTTCTCAGAAAGCCTCTTGGGGTGTAAATATTAAATTGTATATTTTACAACCATTCAAATATTTATATAAATTATCTAAACCGTGTTTAACTTCTCGTGTGCTTTGAGAAGTCACCTCGAGTTATATAAATTAATAACTGGAAAACCACAACATTATGATGGATAAACCTTGAATCATCACTGAATATCCACATCAATTAGTCATGCGTTCGAAACCCATTAATGATTATTGAAGATTGATCGATTATAATATATTTTAATTGTGGGTTAATGCTCGTTATATCCGTGTATTATTTGCAGTTATTAAAGACGTAATTATTGACGTATTGATTTCCTTTTCGGTATGCGACTCCATTATGGCAAAGTATGGTTACATTAATGCGGTGTCCACTTCTCTTCTGGTACTTGACTGGTTATCACTAGTGTTATGTACACAGTTATATCATCATCGATCAGGTCTGTTACAAGAATACTGTCTTATATACTTGCATTTTAATTATGTATAGGGAAAATTACTTAATTGCCCTTTGTAAGGGACAATATTCAAGCGGACAACGCATGGGTTTGTATAAATAATATCAACATATCTGACCATTTAGAAGTACAATTAGTGTAAATCATCTACATGGTCCATCATCTTGAAATTTAAATATCCAGTTCAATGGCTTGCTAATATATCGGTTTGTATCAAATTAATTATGTGATTAAAGTCATGTTTACGAAGAAAATTGTATATGATAATGAAAACCCAATTATTAGAATAACCAAAATATTATTGAACAATTAGCTCTAGTTTTAAAAAATATACAAAAAATCAAATGGAAACATCAATGGAATATTTATTAATTCATATGCCAAACCATGGAAGGAAAGACGGATTAAGGACATGTCCCTTCGGAGCTCTAATGAATGTTATGGTGTAAAATACAGTATTAAGGTTCAAAATTTAATATTAGAGAATTATAGCAGTACAAATATAATGAAATCAAAGAAAAATGTGCTTCGATTGTGCTTTGATGGATTAACTATAGATTTGTATTTATTATTTTGCATACGACCACGGGATATTTATTAATTAATATGTCAAACCAGGGAAGGTAAGACGGATTAAGGACATGTCCCTTCGGAGCTCCAAAGAATTATACGGTGTAAAATACAGTATTAAAGTTCAAACTTTAATATAAGAGAATCATAGCAATGCAAATATTATGAAATCAAATAAAAATGTGCTTCGATTGTGCTTGGTTGCTCATAGTTGTACAAATAAATATTACTATAGTATAATTTTTGTGTAAAATGAGTTTTTTTCATTATTTTTACATAAATCATAAAATTAAAGGAAATCTAACTATCGATAAAGAAAAATGTTATTTTGAATAAAGACAGAATTTAAATAAATGCATACATTCACATAAACAAAGCTGAAAACACAAAAAACGATGACGGTAGGAAATACTTTTGATAGAGTCAACTATTTTTGTTGAATAGTTGATGACTTTGATCCAAGGACTGCAGTTATTTTGCAATCTTGCACTTGTCCACCTTGGGTTTCTCGTTTTTTTAATAATATTTTTGACCACGCAAAATTAATTAATATCACAATGAAATGATGCAAATTTAGCACTATGTCAAATATTGGCAAAATAAACGATATGTTTATAAAAATATACTAATAACTATAATTGTATATTGTAGTAATTCAACCGTTTCAAAAGTGGCAAGCAATGACAAGGTGATCCTCGCCTAACACGCACAACTTGTCTTTGAATCGATGATTTATCAAATCAAAATGCTTCACGATATTTTTAAAATAAAACATGTGAGGCCTTATAACAAACAGGTGGCGAAAGTCAACAAAATCAAAGATTTTTGGGTTAATATTTTATTGTTTATGATATTAACTAATTGTTGTATATATCAGAAGCTTATTTTTAAAGATAATATGTTCAAAGCGTATATATTAAAAGCTAATAAGGCATATTAACAATGAAACTAAACAAAACTATATGTTTGCACCAAAATATTCACTCGTTTAATAATATTTGTTATTATGTCAATTTGTAGCTATTACGTTTATGTATTGACAGCCAATCGATTTTATACATATTTTATTAATTCGATATAAGAGCATGTAAATAATTTATGTAAACAAGCCCTTGTATTTTACCATTCATATTCATTAAATTTTAACCGCATTCAAATTATCTTTGGTTATATTAATAATGAATGACATCAATTTAATATTTATACATGTAAACGTTTTTGTGTTAATGACCAACGAATTCCAATGGCATACCATATAAATATATTATTTATTAAATATATATAATTGTCTAACGTGTGTGTATGTTGTATGTCTGTACGGATGCATCCCTCAACCATCAGTGTTACCAGATGGACGAATAATATTTTATTACAATTAGTACATATCAAAAATCGCGCAACGGGTATTTTAATGGCAATAATATTAAATTAATTTCAAAATAATATTAGAGATATTTAATAATGTATAATAAATGACAATTCTCAAAAAATAGTATTTATTGGGAAACTCGTTTTTTCAATATCGTGATGAGTGTTGTCATATGAAAACCGTATTGAATTTTATTTTTGAGAGAAGCAGAACATCAAAAAACATTTACCTACTTAAATATATTCTTCTGATGGATAAAGACTAACATGCACTAATTTGAAATAAATATATCAGTAGTCGCACCAGGATATAATATGGCTATGTATGTATGCATTTAAATGTTAAACTATATCAAAATTGGTGCGAAAATCCCTGCAGGTTAACTTGGACATATAAATGGTATAAATCAAGTACAAAATAAAAAGAAAGGGCCGATTCGGAGATACACAGACGCGTTTACCTTGGTTGCCAGTGTTGCCATGTCGGCCGCGAAATGTTGGGAAATTACACATCAAAACAGGTCGCAGTTTACCCAACTTTGCGTTCATAACAATAATCAGTTTCACAAAGTATACCCTAACGAGGAAAGGAATGATATTTTTCTTATAATATTCAATATTAGTTTTAATATTTTATACTGTGAAGTTGTCGCGATGAGTCAAAACTTCTACGTTGAGTGTGTCCATTAAAATAAATGGAAATCGATATTATGTATGAATAATTTGTAAGACACAGTCTTGTTTGTTACCACACAAATAAATTAAATTGTAATACGAACGGGGTTATAAATCAGTGGGATGAAGAAGCCTTATTATTCCAGGTATCAAGGTCATCGACCTTCGATCCCATGACATGGGATTCCCAAGGTTGGCAGCTTTAAAACTCGGATAATTCACGGTACGCGACTGCGAAATATTCTTTAAAATAAAACGAGTGAGCGCTTTTTTTGGATTTGGGGACAGATTTCGATGATTTATGTGTAAAATTTAACTTGTAAAACTCACACGATGTTATCAGACCAGCTGAACATCCTCTTGACTTTCGCCTTCCCAGCAGCTGCTGCCTCTTCTTCCAGTATTCCTGAAGCTCCTGGATTATCCATGGTTTATTTTTATTGCGTCACTGAATAAGATATTCTTATGTTCTGTAAATAAAAAAAATACGACATGAAAATCAATAATTTCGAATCAAATTCTTATAATAACTTCAAGGCAAACTACTCGTGCATTTTTATATTTTTATATCCCACATTCGACAATTTTTGTATTTATCGAAATGACGATTTTGTCCGCTTTTAATAAAAAATCAATAGTAATCGAGGTAAATGATTAAAAAAACGTCCTCCAATATTTCCAGCACTTCAAAAGTAGTCCAATAAGACGATTTTATTTAAACAAGTTGTCTGATCAATCCTTAAATAATTAAAATACAATTTTGATATATGGCAACATTTTCCATCTTTTTTTCTTGTGTTTGTAGAACAATGCGGTAATTTAGTTCAGTTATTGATGTACCGAAAGATATGTTTTTAATATTTTAGATTATTCACTGTGCACATCTAGTTTTGCTAATATATTCTAAATAAATATGATTTTCCATCGAATTTTCCGTGTGTTTAAATCAATACATACAAATTAATTGAGGTAAATGGTAAAAAAACGTCCTCCAAGATTTCCAGCACTTCAAAAGCAGTGTTGAATAATGAAAACAATTAATAACTAATTAATAATGAAAGCAACTGGCAACATTATTCTTATTTGCTACTCTTTTGGCCATATTAAATATAAAATGAGAGTGTGTGCATGCGGTGTGTATACGAATAGAGCTGGTATACACCAATACTACTAAGCTCTGGTCTATTTGTACACGCCCGAATATTATAAGCTCTAGCACGATTCACTAACACACTATTATATTGAATACGCCCGTCAAACTATTGCAATAATACTTGTAAAGACGACAATAAATGTGAGGCAACATCCTATACAAACAGGCACTGCTTCTACCGCCTCGCCGCCTCGCTAATTCAAATTCTATTGGGTCACTTTACGTGGAACCAAAGTATGACGGAATTAATGCATGCCGCTTCTACAAAGAGTTCTAAAGAGTAGGCATACCGAATGATAAGTCTTTAATACTTCAGATATTATTCATTGTACACATCTAGTGTTGCTAATATCTAGTGTTGCTAATATATAATTAAATTATAAATAAAGATCATTTTCCACCGAATAAAAAATCAATACCAAGTAACCGAGAAAAATGATAAAAAATACGCTCCAACATTTCCAGCACATCAAAAGTAGTGTTTAATTATGAAAAAAAATTAACAAACTCTTTGTTTTTTTATGTGTGTAGAGCAAATATCAAACTATTGTGGTAATCTACAAGCATAAGAAACAAAGAGTACACTAAATGATACGTTTTTAATGTTTCGCCGTGAAATGAATATACATATTGCACATCCAGTGTTGCCAGTATACTAAAGCGCGGTACATTAATAAAGAGCATTTGCTGTGTGTGTGTTTTTTTAATAAGTACGCATTTAATTGATGAGGTATTCGGTACATGTGTGTTTTGTTGTGTAAGAAAAGAGGTTGTTACTTTCATTTTCATACTCGTGAACGAATAACGGATCCATCGGTTACGATATTTTGCGATCGCCATGTAACGAAACATCGCCGCCATATTAATTAATTCGATAAGTAGCATTGCATACCCGTTTCAGGCACAATTTGCATTCAATACAATTGATTAGATGTCATAGCGAGAATATAATGTCTGAAAATACTTGGATATCCTTTAAAAATGTATATGCATATTCTTGTTTATAAAATTCTATAAGTCGCAAACGGTAAACAAATCAAAGAACAACAATTTCATTTGAAAAATACTGAAGATACCAAACATTGACTAGTATAGTAGTATACCATTTATAATTTTATTACTCCTTTTCGACTTAAAGAGGTATTGGATATTACACTACACTGAATGAGGCTCTCTGAACTAGTGTGGGTGTGTCCCCTTATAAACTGCTTTAATATTATTATACTAGGATAATTTTGATTGAAATTTTCAATTTGTAAATGTTTTTTGATGTTTTGCTTGGTTTTTTAATAGGAAGGTAATAAGTTGTTTATTTTTCATTCAGAAGAAGTATGATTTTTTTTAATAAAATACGGCGATTTAAAAAGCAAGTTTCCCAATAAATACTGTTTTTTGGAAACTTTCATTTAAAATGCAATATTAAATATATATTAGTGTGTTTTTATAATTTTAAATCGTTTTGAGATTTTAGATATGTACATAATAATTATGATTAAATAAATATATAAAATATTATCCTTCCATCTGGTAACACTGATGCACAGACAGACATATAACATACACACACGTTCAATAATTATCTATAATTACAATAATTTTACTCCATGAATCAATTTTTGAAGAAGTCAAGATTTACAGTGTTGCCAGTCGACATATCATCATTCATCAATATATCAATACCAAAATGCTTGATTGTTCACACTGTAATACTAATTACTAATCACAGTCGTCTGCGGTAAGTTGCCCATGCTTAAGGTTCGACAATTAAACTACAAATATAAGAAACAAGGACTACTTTTAATAAACGATATTTACAATGCAGATCGTCGGTATTTTCTACCAAAGAGTATACAATTTTCTAATCTAAAATCTACGCACATTTGCGGTGTGGACTTCAAATTAAACAATAATTATAGAGAAATCTTTACCTTCTTGATGGTAGGAAAGTGAAACTCGGACTGATGGATATCGTTAAGAATTCAAAAAAAGTCTTAAAAATATGCTAAATGCTATTAAATTACTACGTGATGTTTTATGTCAATTTAAAAATCGATTCGGTTGAATATTTCACAAACTATGCGTCATGTATTTGATGAATCATTATTATTAACTATAGTAGTAGTAGTTGTGTTTTATTATTAGATACAATTATTTGGTTCAGAAGCATAATGTTATAAGTCACAAATAAATCTCAACAACATTTAGTATTGTATTGTATTATTCAAATAAATTCAAAGAGACATTTATTGTTCATTGTGTGTTTAAATTTGGTGGCCATCCATATTAAAATTAAATTTAAAAAATCAGCTAATATTACAGAGAATCCTCTCGTTCTTCTTGATTGGGATAACAACCTTAAGTTGGAGTGTTTTCTCTAAATCAAGGAACTAGTTTCGGAGAACTTTCTTCGGTATTTTATTTAGAAAAAAGTGAACACTCTTAAACTACACCTTGTTTAATAAATATGTAGAGTCATTCTCAGAGAAGAAATTACTCACTAAAGGTAAAAATGTAATAAATATAATAAATTATTTTATAATATAACTAATCATAGCCATCTGCGGTGAGTTTGATTGCCTCTGTTTAGGTTAATTTTTATTTTTTTAAACACAACAACATGTTACTTCTTTGATCTTAACTATTATTAGTTACACAGGTCACCGACTTAATCAATTTTTACCTTACAATACAGGAAATCAGAGTAAACCTAGATCAAGAAGATCGATCGCGATTTTATTAATATTTTTTATTTATTTATATTGCATCTTTTAGAAGGTTTTTACAGTTTTTTTTATACACAACAATGTGTTAATTAATTGTTTGTCGGTGATCTTAACTATTACTAGTTACACAGGTCACCGACTTAATAATCAGTATTTACCATACAATACAGGAAATCAGAGTAAACCTGGATCAATACGATCTATCCGCATTTTATTAATACCATTCCCGATCTCCAAGTCGTTATAACATAAATATTTATGTTTAATTCTATATTTTATTCTATAATAATACTCAAATATATTTTTATGACAGATGATAAAACGTATGAAAATAACGGAATATGGAAATTCATCACGTACGTATTAAATCGATACCACCGATATATTAACTGGATGTTTGAATATCAAGATGTCGGACCAAGCAGACGAGTCTGAGTGAGACAATTAGTGTTGCCTCTATCAAATTAATCTGATTGGTCTGCCATATTGATATTTAAACATCCAGTTGTATGGCCTGCTAATATTTTATATCGGTGATATCGTTTCTACAGGAATATAACACAATTTACACTATGCTTGAAGAAGATAGCCGTATCTAATTTAATTTAAGACACTTCTAGTGTATTATTAGGATATTCAAAATGATGTTTTGTGAATGAAATTTGAATATATTGTGTACATCTTTCACTTTCCTTTTCACCGTCAGACAAGTCGTTCCGTACAAATGCACTTTCCATTCAAATGCAAGTCGCAACGAACCTAACTCATAATAAACATCATCATATTTATGTATAATACAATATTTATTACTTGCTGTGCATCTTTTCTACTAAAAATTCTTAAATGTACGCTCTTTGGTCACGGAATATACAATGTTGCGTGTACGGCGAACGGCGTGTATTGAAAGGCAATAATGATGGCTTTCTGATATTGATTACTGTCATATTTCTTTTTAAAATAGTGCTTAATCCATATAACTTAACATTGAAATGTAAATAATCAATAAAAGCTCGAATATTTGACCACGCGGCGACATTTTGTGTCAAAAAAGTTAAAAACACAACCGCAGATGCGAACTAATTCACCATACAAAGCTTTGATTGATAATTCCGTAATAAAGTATGCAATTTTAGTATTGTGGTGTGACAAATCACGGCTATTAGTTACTAAGCTCGCTTATGGGAATATATATATATATTTAAATTTGTTCTACAAACATAATAAACAAAAATTAAATCATCGCTAGTGCAAATGACGCTATTTATAAATGAGTTCCATTTTTAAATTTATCTTTTGTATATGACGCCTTCATTATTGCGTAGGTTTCCCAAAAATGTTATTAAAGATGTTTTCCTCGATTGTAAATAATTCTCCGAATTTGACCTCAAACAACCGGTAGAAAAATTAACTATTAAATAAAATGCAGGCCGATTAAAAACCAGTTTCAATTATAAGCTGCTACAGGTTAAATAGAAAACGTACCTGCTATCATTTACATTTGAAATCGTACAGATATATTGATAAATAATATTTATTATAAAGAGTTATAGTCGTAGACTATTTTATTGTAATATTTTTTCATATAATATGTATATGCCGTGTTTCAAATAAACATTTGCATTCAAATTGGCGTATTTGTATAAAAACATATTAAAAATATTATGAATTTGATTGTAAATAACACGATTTTAAATGGAACAAAGTGCAATCCGATGAAAAAAAGGTCAGGTATTTTATTATTATGCTAAACAATATTAAATTCACACCATATTATGATATTTTGTCTACTAAATACCGGTTCTCGTCAAAGGATACAAAGTCATTAATTTAGTATAAGGTTTTCCCCACAAAGTGTATTATTTCCACAGATAATTAACACATTTAAAGTATTTTGTTTTAGTACTTATCGAAGGGCTATTGACGTAAATATGCATCTACAAGTTGACAGTTTAGAAGGAGATTTTTAAGTTGAAAAAAGTAATAACAACTCCAAAAATTTTCCAGTCCAGAAAAAAATGATTAAATTCTTATTCAATGCATTCATCTGAACGTAACCCCATTTTACATAAGTTTCATAAATTTCATACATATACATTATGATTTTAAAAAAACTTCAATCAGTTTTTGGTCTCTTCTGTAAAATTCCACATAAACAAAATATATACATGTCAAGATTTATTATTGAGTCGAAATTATTATAAAAAAAATCGGAAACCAAACAAATGAGAATATTAGTACATATAATGGAACCTCAATACACGACCTTAGTTTGGTATTTAATATGCATGCGTTATAGAAGAGAACTTTAAATATTATACAGGGTAGGACTTGATCAAACTGAGAATATTTTAGTGGGTAAAAAAACCATATTAAATATTTTTATTATTAATAAAAAAAATAAAAATACAATTAGTTAGTATTTAAGAGACACGCGACATCATTCACTGTGTATTTAACAGAAACAGCCTGTATATTATTGAATATTTTAAAGTTTACGTGGTTAGGTGGGAAAATATACGTTTGACAATTAATCAAAACGTTGTTGTGTCCAAAAAAACAAAATTTGTATAAACCTTCTCAAAAAGACCCTAAAAATTAACCTAAACAGAGGCAATATAACCGAGGCACCGTAAACGGCTGTGATTAGTGATAATATTATATAATACAGTTTTCTCTTTGGTTAGTAATCTCTTCTCTGAAACATTGATAAAATAAGGTGTAATTATAGAGTTATCTTAATAACATGGCAAAGAAAGTTCTCCGAAACTAGTTCCTTCATTTAGAGAAAACATTCCAACTTAAGGATGTTATCCCAGTTAAGAAGAACGAGAGCATTCTCTCTAAATATTTGCTTATTTTTTATTTAATTTTAATATGGGTGGCCACCAAATTTAAACAAACAATGGAATATAAAATGTATCTTTGAATTTATATTAATAATACAATACATAGAAAGTTGTTGAGACTTATAACATTAATTTACCAGTGAAATTACTCAGGGGATAATAAGCGTGGCTACAAATACTGTGGTCATGGGTTCAAATGCCACTCAAGTAAAAAAAAATGATTTGATCGGTTATTACGACTGGCAATAATATTAATAAAATCCCCATCGATCGTCTTGATGCAGGTTTACTCTGATTTCCTTTATCTGTTTACCTAGTAATAGTTTAGATTAAAAAAGGGATATTTGTAGATAAGTGTTTGTGTTAATCAGCCGTCGTTATAATATGTTGGTATGTGTACTTACTGTGGGCAATTGCAGAGACCTTCTCGGTGGTTATTCGATAGTGGTTTACAAAACTAGAGAACACACTGTAATGACGAACTGAATCACTGGTTATTCGACATAGTTCACTGTGATTGTGGCTGATTGTTAGTGTAATTGTAGTTGAAGAGGTGATGAGTGACTACAACCTCCCTTGACGACGTACAAGAACCGACTGAGCGAGAAAGTGTTCATCTTGGGCTTCCACTGCATTCTATTATGTACAAAGTATGCAGTACCTGCGAGCGCTAATGGCCGGACACATACAGGTGGGACACCTCAGCTCACTATTATAAATAACTCATCATCATCAGAAGCACTCCAGTTCAGTGATGAACCAAGGCTTCCCGCACCAGCATCTTCCACTTAATGCTCCTCCAGTTATTAATACCTAAACTCCTAACTACATTATATAACTCCTGCGCCCACCTTAGCCTAGGTCTACCCTGCCTTCTCTTACCCACAGGCTTGCTGGATAGTATTTCCGATACTATCCCTCCTGCTCTTTAACCCAACCTAATGTTAAAGCCCTAATAAACTGCACTACGTTCACGCTCTTTTATAATGAGTAAATCTTGGGCCGTGATTCTTTTAAGCGGTTTGGATGTAAAGATTTCCATAATCCCCTTTCCAGAAGTTAGTTAGAGTACTGTTCTGCTATTTGGTCTCGGTCCGAGGCCATTTATTCGCTTTCCATCGAGGCAGTCCAGAAGGCATTCCTTCGATTCTTGTACCGAAAGCAACTCTTTTATTGACCTTTCCTGTATCCACGAAATTTCTCCTGCGCGCCCTTGTATACAATTCGTTGGAGCTCCGGAGAGACATGTCCTTAATGCGCCTTTTATTCTTGGTTATTAGAGGTCAAGCGACATTAGAACGCATAGGACATTTCTGTCCGGATAATTATATGCGTGGAAACAGTCATACCCTTTTTAGGGTTCCTTCGTCCAGAACTAACCAGCATAGATTTGGCTCACTAACCCAGGGTGTTGACCTTTTTAATTAATGGGCTGTCAAAGAGACCCATAACGACCTGTTTTTATCCTTTTATTCCTTTGTTTCTTCAGAGTACCCACCTGTTCTTGTGTACCCGTGTGCTTTAGGGTTCACTTTACTTAATTCTTCTTACCATTATTTTTGTTTGTATATCATATTATAAATAAATAGATAAATATTCTGTGGATAAGGCGCGTGGCTACAAATACTGTATGTATGTAAAACCGCTAAATTAAAAAAAGATATAACGACTTGGATGGATGGAAAGATCGATCACCTTGATCCAGGTTTACTCTTGTTTGGTGGATTTAAGGTAAATATTATATATTGAATTATGATAATTAAATATACGATAAAAATAAATGAAAATCTAATTCGCATGTTTCACTCTATTTGGTTAACTAACCGGGCCAATTCCGAAAATAACAATTTTTAATAATGAACTAATTTCACATTTTGTTTCACCCATTAGTGGAAACTATATTTATTTCTGTTGATAATAATAACCCGCTATCTCCGCCGTCGCCGAGTAGTTTATATGAGGATTAAGAAAGAATGAATTATCATATTATAAACGTAATGCTAATTGAAAACCCATAAATTTGTTTTGAGGTTGTGTATTATCATCAGTGTTGATTTGACCAATAAATGTTGCAATCTTTACAAATATAAGAAATAATCTAGAGTCGCTTTTAATTTACTATTTATAATAATTATTATAATTAATGATCTTGTTTAATATTGTCGTGTTGAATGATTCAAGCCTTCAATCATGCAATCAATTTGCAACTTGTACAATTTTATATCTCTGTGGTAGCGAAAAAAATGTTTTTGATGACTAGCAGTTAATATAATATTAACGATTGCATTAAAATATTTTTGACAGATAAACATTTACACTGATTATAACTATAGGTTACTATATTAATCGTATTTCGTAAAAAAATAACAAACATTTCGACGGAGACGATTCAAAACGAGTTGTCGACAAAAAAATGTTGATTTAGTAATAAACATAAATCTATACTAATACGCATATTGTATCCGAAAATATTGTATGAAAAAAGAGTTTTTTAGTTTTTCTATTTAATAACCTGTTATTTTTTTATATATATTTAAATTTGTAACTATAAAAATATGCAGTTTTCATGACCAGTCGATTGCAGCTGCTACGAAGAAAATGTTATTAAAAAAATTACCAAAGGTCAACGAGAATTAATACGAATTTGTGTGACGATACTCGAGTGGAAAATATAAAGAAAAAAATCCGGTTTCCATTCGTGTCAGAATTATTTTACTGAACAGAAAACATATTTACCTACATTTTGTAAAGAGTGTCTCTTCAAACGTGGAAATATATGCATAATATAAATTTGTAGATGAGGGTTTGTTTTCTAGCGATACAATAATAAAAATGAATAACAATATGGTGGCCATGTTATTTGATTATGACGGTCATCTGATACAAGGCACGCGATATAATATTCATTTTATCACTACTGCAGAATAGCCACAATTTATTATTATTAATAATGGTATTTTACATGAGTTTCCTTTAAACACTTTGTGACTTTGCGTGCGCCGTTTGTAAAACTATTCAGGTTAGATTCGTCTTTCTGCCGTGTAAAATTCGTTAACAAATTATCATTTCCAGACATGTAATCCGAGATTGGTGTTTCTAGTACACGTTGGTTGATTTTTATACATACATGAATGAGGATGTTGAAGATTTAAACATAGCCTTGATACATTAAATAGAAAAAAAAATGTAAAGAATCTATGTACATATAAGTTTCACATTATTAAAATAAAACTAGTTAATTCCAATATTTCAATTTTAAATGAATCAGTCATTTTGTAAGCACCTAGCCTAGAAGATCTTAATTTAGATTATTTGAAAGTACTTACACAAATAATTAAATCTTAACTTCATTTATCATATCGGTCCAAAATATAGACCAGAATGCACCGATGAAATTCATTCAAGTTATTTTATGCTTCGGCCAAGAGACATTGATTGAAGGTTTACATCGGTTGGTTGTTTACTATGCACATAGAGGTTGAGTGGAAAGGTCAGATGACATTTTATTTTGAAGATAGCCACTTCAAAAAACCTGTCGGCATTGACTCTTGTACTGTCAGCGAGTTGATTTTACACAAATGCCTCACTCACACAAACAAAAAACACATCAATTATTATGTAATTAGCAATGATATCCAATGCTATTTAAATCCCTAGATGATATCTAATTAGATCTGTGAAAATTTTCAATTATATAATATAAAACATGGAATATGTATAAAACATGGCCGTGCATTGAACATTCATCAGTATATTTTGTCAGTACCGTTGAATTCACAGACATGTTTCCTGAACAACTCAAAGCAAATTTATATAAATAACACATTTAATTAACTTATCATTACTAATTTGTTTTATAAAACTAAATCATAAGTAAATATTATAATCTGAAATACCCAGTATTTCTTACGTTATACCCTGTTTTCTCAAATATATAACCACTTTCCTTAATCCCTTACTTTAATTTAATGCTTTATCTATTACTGATATATTTATTCTTTTAGTAGGTACAGTGATTACATTCCTGATCTTAAGTAAGTGAAGCAAACCTGAACTAAGACAAAGGGATGAATTCTATAGTTTTTCTCATATTTTCAATATAAGAATATCAATCACTCCACAGTTTAAAAACCCAATAGTAAAATATAACCATATTTAAAATGAGCAATACAAGAACATAACTACCATATAAATGATCTAGGTATAGAATAGTCTTGCGGAAAATTGATTGACTTAATGTTGAAAATACAATATCAAGGAAAAGACTCACGTGTGTAAGTGTCCTGTAGTTTATTCTTCTATTTATATTTTTATATTCGGAACGACCAATTGACTCAGTAATGTTTAAGTGTAAAATTGTTCCTTACAAATTTTGCACTGGAGAATATTAATTGAAATATTCTTGAATAAAAACAAATCAAACCTCGGGGTTGTGTGAATATGGTATGCTATTTTTCTATTATTTAAAATGTCAAAATATAATTTAAAATACGTTTTAATTCTCAACACTGTGCGGGTGGTCTAGGAAACCAAACGATACATAAAAAATAAATAAAGACAAAATATTTAAAAAAAACCTTTAATAAAATAACATTGTATTACAATATTGTGTAGAATGTAAGTCTGTTGCTCCATTTGTAAATTAAATAAATTTTATTCAAATGAACATTGATTGCACAATAAAACCATGTCAAAAAGAAATTACAAAGTAGAATCTAATACATAATACAAATCATTTGAAAAGAACTTAAATAATTGTAGGGAGCTTATAATAAGAATAATGGAAATTTTCATAATCATAAATATGTCATTTAATTGTGAAAATATATGACGTCTATAATACAATAATATTATGATGTACATATAATACTATCTTAAATGTTAATTTTCAAACATTAAAAAGTGTACATATTCATGAATTAGATAATACGGATTACAAAAACTTATTGAGTGTGCATTTTTACAATCGAATACTTATTAGAGCAGGTCTTAAGTTTTATGATAATAATATTATTGACAGCGAACACACGGTAGGCAATAAATTATACCTAGTAAATATTTGTTACAAAAAACATTCCCTTATTTCCATTCTGCAGGGATTGTTTTTGACTTACAATAATAATATTTAGTTTGAGACATCGACTGCTTTAATTTGAAATGCAACAGACTGCTTCGGTGAGAATTTTTCAATTCAGTTATTAATCAGGAGATATGTACGGAAAAGTATTTCAGGGAGAGTGGAAGTACAAATTTTTTTAATTCACATGAAGAATTCTTCAGTCGAGTGCGACAGCGGGAGTCACGTGGCATTACTAGGTCGATCTAATATTGAAATTTCAATAAGACGAAGACCTCTGCTACATGGATCAGTGAGCATTAACCCTTTAGGATTGTAAACCCTCTCGTTTTGTGATGATATAAATTTGGAAACTTTTCTAAGACACTGTGAAGAAATTCATAAATAATTATAATAACAAATATAATAAATCATCTTAAATGAGGTTTACCTTTTCATAATGGGTTTCGGTGCAAATATAAATTAGATAGGCAGTGAGGCAAGCTAAACAGCCTTCGCAATAAGTACTGCAGGCAGCTTTCTCTGCTTCAGCAAAATAAGCATTTACTTGATTTATTGTGTATTCAAATGCTCCCCGTTCAATCTAAAAATTATAACAATATTAATTATTGGGAATTTTATACATAATTTAGTTTGGAGAATAGGCTCACCCTCTCTTCTAACTCGGGTGGAAACCTTGTGTGAAATTTGACTGAGGTTCCTTCCGAGTAATCCCGTTGAACAAACACTTTCATACAATGTGTGGCAGTGGCCGGGGTGCCCGGCAAGCTCGTCAGCTCCACACCCCGGATGGTCGACATGTAATCCACTTTGGCTGATTGACTTAACCCCTTGAATGACTGCAAATATTTTAATAAATGAACGTTATCATAAAATATATAAAAATTAACATAAAACTTTTTATTTATCAAATAAAAAGACACTCACATAAATAGGTATATAATGGGGGGTATATTATTGAAATTGAACAAATTCGTCAAATACTATGTCAATAGTACGATTTTCTGGTAATAATTATTATGGAAAACTTGGATAAGAAGCATAAGAGTAAATATTAGACAGACAGTAATCAGCAGTGACAGTTTACTAAAATATTGCCATGTTATTTTACTGGAATACGGTTGTTATAAATATACATGTAATAATTAAAAAACAATTAACATTCATTAGAATTCCTCAGTTGTTGTGAGGCTAAATAAAAATATAACATTATAATGAAATGATTGGTTTCTTCGTGAAGTAGTGAGTGAATAAAGATTTAAAAACCAAATGAAAAAAAATGTCCTAAATATTTTTCGAGTCTGTTATCTGTATTTTTACTACGCAGTGAGGGAAATATTTATTTTGGATTGAAATGATATTTATAACTTCAATTGGAGAGGGCAAGACCGAAGAATGATGCAAATATGATTTGACACTTGTTGATGTTTATATTGAAGAGTCACAAAGAAAACCTGGAACATGAGAAGACTTAATTGAACTTAAGAAACACAACATAGATCCAGTCATTCTTGAGATTCACATTTGATAAACAGATTAAAATGAGGAACGTCATCATTGTCCGGAAGTACCGGAAAGAAACTGACTCAGCCATGAGAATGGAGCTTTTCCAAAAGTCTGTCATGTCGCACATGGTCGGAGCTTTCTTCATGTTTCTCTTTAAAGAGGTAAATCATTCATTTTTATATCCATCGATTATTCTAATTTTTATTATATTTCAGGTAACATTGCAATTTGTGATTTTATTATCCGCCATATCATTCATATTCTTAGGACTTCCATTGTTAATGTGTTGCATGTCCATACCAATTGTGGCATTTATTGTACTAATCGTTACCTACACAACCCATGTGATGAAAGCTGGTGAATTGAGTCAGGTATATTTTATTACTACTTCCTTTCCAAAATTTAAGGCTCTGTTTTTTCTAATAAATGATTTCTATTATTTTTCAATTACAGGTCCATCCTATTCAGTGTTGGGTGGCTGAAGTCCATGAACCCTATTTATCTACGGCGGATCCCCGACATGTCAAATATCAATTATATGATGAATCTCAATTTGTGGATACATTTGACACGTCTTGTCTGACTAAAAATGTAATTTAAATATTTATTATTCTCATCAATAATTTGTATTTACATTCATTTATATGTATGTTTTAATAAAATATTAGATTATTGGAACTTTGAGCGTGAGAGATTATTACGGACCCAATAATAGTCTGTGGCTTTATGGATTGGCTGTTCATCCGAGGTTTGTTATTTAAAAATATATCAAATCAAGTGTTTTTATTGTACTCAATATAAAAACTTATGTTGAAGATATCGAGGAAAGGGCATCGGAAAGCTTTTGATTCAAAAAGCTATAGATTTTTCCAAACAAAATGGCTACGACAGTATTGAGTTGGTTACCACTGATCTGCAGCACGATGCTCGACTGATATTTCAAGACAAAGGGTTAGTATTATTACATTCAACATTATCAATACTCTAACTGTTATAATTATTATAATTTTCCTTTGCACAGTTTCAGCCTGAAGAACATTTATCATCGTCAAATTTTCGGTTTGGTATCGCTTGGAAAATATCACATGACTTATCCCTCTGTGGCGAGATCTGACAAATCAGAATAATCCCATTTTATTTTTCATTTTCTTCATTCATATTTTAAAATGGAAGACTGAAATACAACTTGCTTTGATCTGTAGAAAAGCTAGTTTTTATCGAGTCTCAAATACTCTTATAGTTATTAACATTGTTTAATTTTAGTACCTACTGTATTCGTGCATATTTCTGTGATTATCATGATAATTTACTTGATAAATATTTTTATACTGCTTTATAATGTAATTTGATCTGTCTTCTGATAGTTGAATCTTCTTATAAAATAAAGATTTTTGCAGATTACTTATTATTTTATTACTAATTAAAAATAAAGAGTTTTTTTAATAGTATCATTAAACAATAATTTAAGCTTTTTCAAAAATATGCTTATTTTTTTATAAAATTGATAGTTTATAGCATATATAAAAATAATATTGATTGTTGTAAATGGCAACATTGGATCACCACCCAATACAAATGTCAGTTTGACGTTTCAGTCACAATGACCCAGTTTATTATTGCTACGTTGAAAATTGCTTAAAATTATTATTTTTGATTAGTTAAAATGACGGCGGACGAAAGAAATTTCAGATCCTCTTATTACGAAAAAGTCGGTTGTCGAAGTGTAGAAGAGAAAAAATCATTAGAAATTCTCCTCAAAGAGAAACCATGGGACAGAGCCAAACTGAAACACTTTGGCCTCAGATTCACCATACCTGGCACTTATCGAAATCTACTTTGGAAAGTCCAGTTGGGTATGTAGTTGATGTTTAATTTCGTTTTTCTCACTGGTGTTAAATATTATATCGTTTTAGGTGTTTTGCCTGTCTACACAGACTCACATCCCTTTGTTACTTCTCAAAGAATGGATCAGTTTAATGATTTACAACATGCTTTAAGAATAATGAGGATTATTGACAATAGTACGCCAAGCCGCAACTTTTTCTGGCAATGTTTTTACTAGAATCTGGAAAGCTTCATTATGATTTCAATTTACAAGTATGCTTGAAATACATCTGTGATAATGTACCTTGTTTTAATTATTTATGCAATTTTTAGATGGAGTGTGGTATTGTGCCTATTTCAGAAACCTTATTACAAATGTATGAAGATGACGTTGACGTATATTGGCTCGCTAAAGGATTCTATAATTTCGTTCAACAATTTGGAAAAGATGTACCACGCTTGATGGAGTCTGCGAAAAATTTACTTGAAAAAGAAGATATTGAAATTTATAAGTGAATACTATTTTTTATTCAATACCAAGTTGTTTTTGGAAGCCTTGGCATATAATTCGTTGGAGCTTCAAAGAAACATGTCACTATTCTTTATTTTTCAGAGGGCATACATAAAGTTATCCTCCATTCCGAGTACCCATATCCATTACTAACCCTCACAAATTTAACCTTGTTAAAGTAATAACTTATTTCAGTGGATTTTTTCCATTTTTCATGAGGAGCGTGCATATTTTTTACTATACATTTTCTACTATCCCATTTTTTTTTTGCTTTATTTATTTTATAATGTACACATTCTTGCTTTATTTTAACATTTTCCTTTATTTCTGTTCACTTTTTAATTTTGCATTTTCTATTGATTGCTTTTTGCTTTTGTGTCATCTTCATTTTTGATAAATATAATAAATGCCACTGTGACGCATTTGGTCTTGCCATCTGTAATAATGTGGATTACTTGTTTCATATTTATCAAAACCAAATTCTTTTTTTACACAGAGGACTTCCTTCATCATTATTAAACGTACATTGAAATAGATATGACATTTTAATGTATGAACATCGGAAATGGAATTCCATGTATTGTATTTCATTAAAAAAACGAAGAGCATTTTAATTTAATATACATATAAACTAATTTCAGATTTTTCTCCGAGAAGAATGCTCTTGATGTGATTCCGCTGGAAAAGTGGTTCAATTGCCTCTTTGCAGGAATTTTAGATGAATCGGCATTAGTCAAGTAAAAATTTAATACAGTATTAATATTTGTAGCCTTTAAAGTACACTGAAATATCTTTAATTTAGGATATGGGATAAAATATGTGGAGGATCCTCTAATATTCTAGTCTACGTTGCTGTTATCTTAATTATAACGATGAGAAGAAACCTACTGAAATGTAAAGACATCGAGCAGATTCTTAAATGTCTTCAAGATGTAAGCGAGTCGATTATTTCTCATTGTATTATTCTTGTAATTATTTGTTTGCTTGCTTGTAGATTCCAGAAGAAACCGAAGATGTTATAGCGAATAAGGCCATTGAGTTGTGGCAATATTACGGACTCATGGTCCAAGGAGAGTCCGTTCATTCGAAGGCCAAAATTGAAATGCGTTGAATTTTCAAATGAAACAACTCTGTTTCATTTATACATTTTTAATGTGTACACTTTGATTCGGAACAATATTTTCATATTATGTATAACAAAAAAGACTGAATACAAATTTTTGTGCATTACTCTGGTTTTTCAATTAATGAGAATATGAAGCTGACAAAATTGATGTTTAGGAATTTTTTGTTAATAATTAATACATAAAATATCCCTTTTTCATCAAACATAAAATATTACAAAAAAAAAATCATAGCGACTAAAAAAATCATATAAATTAAACATAATACAGTACAAAAGCCCTACAGATTTTCATAAATATAATTTAAAAAATTCAATCACAGATTTCCATTAAATAAACACACAATCAGGATTCCACAAAGTCTTTGAGCCAACCGTTACAATGCAAAAGTATCATAATTAAGTCCAATTTAGACTTAATATTTAAATCTCGCAGTTTACAGAGGGTATAATTATAGAGGTGTTTAGATTTTTTTATAACAGATGCTTCAGTCTGAAGGAAAAATACCAAATTTTTCAAATTATCTGAATACAAGTTCATCAGTTGTTGGTTGCCGCAGTCGAATGTAATTTTCTCATAGACGAATACAGCAAAAGTGTATATTTTTTTATTGTAATTTGATTTGATAAATATATCAGATAGAATGTAAAAGAAGTTTTGAAAAAATGATGGCAATTTACAGAGTCGTTCAGTGAGAAGTGTAATATTTTCAAAATGATTTTGCAATAATTCATCATAAGGAGTTATATCAAAACGATCGATATTCATATCGAGTAATTTGCTTGCGATCGATAAAAGTTTTATTTCAAAATATGATATGATTTTTGTAGCTAACAATCCACAAATTTCAGGATCCAGTTGAATGTGTTCAGATTCCCATACCCTACATAGGAATTCATATGATTTATCATCAGTTTCAATTGAAGACACCAAACAATTTCTAGTAATCTCTTTTACGGCTTCATTAGACTGTCCTGTATTTAAATTAAGAAGAGCCACAGCCACATCTAAAGAAGTGTTATTTTCCTGTACAGAAGTCCTGAAGTAGGAATAACTGTACAAGTCCAACTCTTTATAAAGTGTTGCTTTTTCATTTAAACTACCAGAAAATGTATCATCCTGATTTGTTGAATTCAGTATACCATGTTTAATCAACAAATCCACTCTAGATTTCCTTCTGCTTCGCATGTTGCATTTTCTTCTTATAAATTCTACTGTTTCTTTTCTAAGCTTGCACATGATGACACACTGTTTTTTCTTCTCACTTTCTTCCAGGACATTAGTGACTCCTTCCACGACATCTTCGACTATCTTAGGATGTGTCAAAAGGTCAAAGTTTGTAGTATGTGGCGGTTTATTGGTAAATTTTAATAGAGTTTCGTATAATGAGCTTTCCATAAATGTAAACACACAGGCCGGAGTTTAATAAACGTCAAATTCAAAAATGACATCCGTTTCAGCGCACATCGCATGAAAATAAACGCACCTCTTTCATTCGTTTCTTTTTCATTCAATAATTCAAAATAAAAATTAACGAGACGAAGTAATATGAACAAATTTTTATTTGAATAATTATACTAAGATTATTTATAAAGTTTTTGTGTTCGTTCTGTAAAAGAATGTAAATAATCTTTCAAGAGAATACTCCAAATAATAAAAATATATAAAATCCAATAATCATGTAAAAATATAAATCGAGAGCACAGGTATTGTACAGGCATATAAATACCTAGGTATATGTATAGTGCAATCTCCCTTTGGTGATAATATTCACCACAGACTGGGCAACTGTTAGATGAACTCCAATGACCCTATGCAGGGCTGTAACTAAAATTACAAATCGATAATTAGAGAAATATTAAGGAAAGTGAGAGCCAAAAAATTCTTTAAAAATCACAGAATAACTATTTTCATTGAATTTTCGAAGAGTACATCGATAGACCCTGCTCTAAATTAATATAAACACCACTGTTACTTCAGTATTGTGTATCTCCAACTATTAAAATTATGCATACGTTTACTCTTCATTACAAATAATTAGATAAGGCGTCCCATCTTATAGTAAAGTGGGAAAAATAATAAAAAATATTACGCACACACTCATAAATAAGTAGGTCTTTACTTTCCAAAAAGTACTCATGTTTTTATTGAATTTAAATCAAATAAAAACCTGCTTACCCTGTGAGCTTACTTGTACCATTCACAATCTATACACTTTCACGATTATATATTATTTAATGTGTCTCATGTTCTTTATTTTATGTCGACCATTTAGTCTGTACTGTTGCTTGTATTCATCTAATTCCCTTAAAACACCCAAATTAAGCCTAATCGAGTTTTCCCAAGTAATAATTAGTCTTTCGCGTTTAAATTGCTTCACAAAACAATGTTGTCACGGGTCAATATATTTAATGAATTTCGCTAATAAATCATTATTATAATATAGTAATTATGAGATAAGATATTCAATGGTGTTATGTAATTTTCATATATTTGTATCAGTAAAATATATTACTCGTGACATAGTTTAGTAAAAATCACAAATGCAACGGGAAATAATAAATAATTCATCATTGATAAAGTGCATACTAATTAGTTAGTTAGATTACCTACTATCAATAAATTTCATATTTTATTCATAACAATGCATAATAATAATTTATGTATGTACTTGCGACTCATACAAAAATAAATTAGATGAGCTACTATTTGAAGAATATGTATCTAAATAAATAGTTTACTTTTCGTTTTATGTCGATAAGACATTCTTGTTCGAGTTTTTCTTATCACTCCTACAAAATGTCTCGTCCGCTCTCTCGATTTATTTTTCAAACTCAACATTTTTAAAATATCACACGTCTTATTCATTGGATTTAATTTTTAAACTCGTTTTGTATGATACCGTTGTTCATTTGATTCAAAACCTGGTTATGTACTTTCGAAATGCATACGCTTTTCGGATAACGACACACTTTTTACGTGTTTTTTTTTTAAATTAATAATAAAAATGATGTCATTTGAAATCAAATAGCTTCTGAACAAAGAAATTTGTGATTACTAATAGTATTTTAATATGATAAACTTGTTTTACAACTAAATGATATTTTCATTTTGAGTGCGATGTTAATTATTTTGTAATCACAATGTTGTGTGTTTATATGTTTACAGTTATGATAATTGAGACAATTTTAAGGGCAGATACACAATTTATTTTTTGCATGAGAGTGTGAGTAAATAAATTTGTTATATATTTTTTTTTATTTGTATAATATATTATATGCTTTCCTTAAAATATTCTTAATGATTAGAATTTAAAAGTCTATCGAGTATCGTGCTATGCATACATATTAGACGCATACTTAAAATTATGTCAAAAGAAATAAACATTCGATGTTTGAAATTGGAATATTAGTTGACGTTTGAATGTGAAAGAGGCTGGCGTATAAAAGATGGAGTTGGGCAGGCGCCGAGTCAGTGTGCAGCGAGGCGTCCAGTCAACCGCACATGGATAATTCAGTACAAGTGGCTGTGCTTCGATCCGTTTATTGAATTACACATTAAAGTTAGTTATAGTCGAACACATATTTATGGATAATTCACCAACAAGGCCGTGCGTCGCGACGGACGACGTCGAGAACAGTTTTGAAAGGCAGCGCCGCAACAAGTTCCGGTAGAAATACCAATGACCAAACACAAAGGACTTTTTACCGATATTTAGCATAATATTATGTTCGTAGCAAATGAAGAAATTGCGCCTTAAACAAAGGAGATCTCGTTATAAACCATGAAGGTTAATACATAGTAATATATAATTTGTTTTAATCCATTGTGATTGTAATTATTATAAAGTGTGATTGTGTTCATTTATTTACATATTCTACGCGTCGTGGATTCGCTGGCGCCGAAATTAATAAAACTGTGAGTAAACCTTTTTATTATGAAAAAACTGATGATAAAAAACTATATTGGAGCCTCGATATGCGACTTTAGTTTGGATTACGATCTGCGTGCCTTATAGAAGAGCGTCGAACGATGTATTAATGATATTTAATAATATGGCAACACTCATAATTAATTTTAATAAGTATATCATTATTTACGTTGACAAACCTCGCTGTCATGAACCCGACGAAATGTTTACTTCGTGAGGTTCCTCGATACCACCAATATAAAAGGCCATTTATGTACAAACATATAAAAAATTTGCATTGATTATACAGGATGGACTTGAACTAACTGAGAATATTTTAGTTAAAATTCATAACGTATTTAACAGAAACAGCTGATTCCAAGATGGCGGTACAAACCGATATTAGAAGGCTGGATGATAAATATCAATATGGCGGATCAAGTAGATGAGTTTTTACAGAGGCAACACTAATCCTCTCACTCAGACTCGTCTGCTTGGTTCGCCATCTTGATATGTATATATGCAGTTGTCTGGCATTCTTATCAGCGGTAACGATAGTAAACATAAATTAATATACAATACAAATTTCGAAGGTGCATCTTGACTCCCACCAATCAGAGAACACTAACTCAAGTGTGTATGTTCTCTGATTGGTGGGATTCAAAATGCATTATGTGTGTGCCTTCACTTAGAATTATTTGAAATATTTATATATATATATATATAGTATATATATATATATATATATATATATATATATATATATATATATATATATATATATATAAATATATATATATATATATATATATATATAAATATATATATATATATATATATATATATATATATTTATATATATTAATAATGGATTTTAATTGGAATGTCTGGAAAATGAGACAATTCATATATTTAAATATTATATTTAAATTTAAATCAGAAATGAAATACTTATTTGAGTTTTGTCGTATGACACGAATTATTACGTGTAGAATTCACGTGACGTGATAATTTGTTTAACGACATTTACGACTTCCAAATATTATTCAACCGATTTGATTGTTTGAAATACTGCAGGCGCATTTTATTATTTTAAAGTGCATTCGCTTTATTTTTTTTGTTCAATGACTCATCAGTTTAGTAAAAAAAAGTCACTGTTTGCATGGGTGATCGCTTGATTTAACATTATTAATAAGTTAATACATTGTGTGTTTTATATAAAGTCGTTGAACTTATTCAATTAATTATTATCCACATTTTCCCTTAATTAAGATAAATATTTACATTATATTGTTTCCAAATAAGAGATTTTTAAGCTCGATAAACATTGCAATATCTGACGATTTATCTGTTTTTTTATTATTATTTTGGATGTTTACAAATAAAACCAAGGTCACATTTTATGATAAAAAATATTAAATATACATTTTTTGGCACGTTGGCAATTTTTCTACGGTTTGTTTCTTATGTAAATTTAAAACTAACACGCGTAGAAGGAAACTATCTTACCGCAAACGGCTGTGATTTATAGCATAATATAATATAGTTTTTTTTACCCCCGACTGTTAATCTTTGAGATTTGCTTTACAAAAATAAGAAACAAATAATAAGCAGCCGATTGAGTCAAATTATTATTTATGCATTGTTGGAAACTTTACATTACCTACCTATTGTTATTTTTTAATTTAAAAAAACGACGGTTAATTTATTATTAATTTTATTTTAGATTTATGTCGCTTTCATACACTTTAATAAGAATATGTATTATTTTTTTTAGGAATATTATTTTTGTAATAATTTAATAATAAATTGTTATATTGGAAAAATAGTATTTCAAAATATGCTTTACGAACGCTGGTTATTTTATTATTAATTTAATTTTAGATTTATTTCGATTTCATACACTTTAATAAGAATATGAATTATTTTTTCAGTCATATTGTTTTTGTAATAATCTAATAATAAATTGTTATATTGGAAAAAAATTGTAAAGTATTTCAAAATATGGTTTACGAACGCTGGTAAATTTATTATTAATTTAATTTTAGGTTTATTTCGCTTTCATACACTTTAATAAGAATATGATTTTTTTTAATAATATTGCTTTTGTAATAATCTAAATTTAATAAATTGTTATATTGGAAAAAAAATAGCAAGGTATTTCGAAATATGCTTTACGAACGCTGGTTAATTTAATTTTACATTTATTTCGCTTTCATACACTTTAATAAGAATATGAATTATTTTTTTAGTAATAATCTAATAAAAAATTGTGAAAATGGAAAAAATAGTAAAGTATTTAAAAATATGCTTTATGAACGCTGGTTAATTTATTATTAATTTAATTTTACATTTATTTCGCTTTCATACACGTACATACATTTAATAAGAATAGGATTTTTTTTAATAATATTGTTTTTGTAATATTCTAAATCTAATAAATTGTTATATTGGAAAAAAATAGCAGGGTATTTCAAAATATGCTTTACGAACGCTGGTTAATTTAATTTTACATTTATTTCGCTTTCATACACTTTAATAAGAATATGAATTATTTTTTTAGTAATAATCTAATAAAAAATTGTGAAAATGGAAAAAAATAGTAAAGTATTTAAAAATATGCTTTACGAACGCTGGTTAATTTATTATTAATTTAATTTTACACTTATTTCGCTTTCATACGCGTACATACATTTAATAAGAATATGATTTTTTTTAATAATATTCTTTTTGTAATATTATAAATCTAATAAATTGTTATATTGGAAAAAAATAGCAAGGTATTTCAAAATATGCTTTACGAACGCTGGTTAATTTATTATTAATTTAATTTTACACTTATTTCGCTTTCATACGCGTACATACATTTAATAAGAATATGATTTTTTTTAATAATATTCTTTTTGTAATATTATAAATCTAATAAATTGTTATATTGGAAAAAAATAGCAAGGTATTTCAAAATATGCTTTACGAACTCCGATACATTTATTATTTTAACTCGGTGATTTAGTTTAGAATAAGTTTATTATTCATATAGAATAGAACTGTTTATTATTCATCGTATTCGAAATGAAATTTGTATTCAAATGTGAATGAATCAAACCTAAAGTTGCTAAATTCCAAAGATCAAGTCGAACAATTTAAGTACGAAAGGCTTCATCGTCGTCGTGACTGAGTCTCTTTTCCACGGATTTTCACCGCTAAAAATATCCATCTCGCTTAACTTTATTGGGTGGAGGTTAGGTGCACTTGGAGACTGGGGTGGTGGAGGCTCCGGCGTGGGATGGGGCGTAGTCTCCACGTCGGGGGCGACGCCACCCTCAATCGATGGGTTCACGTTTCTTGATCCCTTCATTCATACAACGTTTGTGACTATACGGCAACACTTTCAATCTCAACATTAATCAACCGTTTGTAGAATATTTTAACTAAATATATTTTGCTTGTAGAGTCACTAAGACTAGTCGAGATTATACTGGAATTTAATAATATATTTAACGATATTTTTAAGTCACATATAAATATATTTTTCTAAAAGTCATACCATAGCTACTCCATACCATAATATTATTTTAACTAGAACTTTACTATATTATGTAGTAATTAAATATTTCTATTTATCACCTTCTTGTCTCTATTCACCCCAATTGATTGATGAAAGGCGCACAATATTTTTTAAATTTACATACACGTCGAGGGGCTTTTTTGTTAATTCATTTGTCTGTCGGTGATCTCAGAGATGAAATTACTCACCAAAGGCAAACATGTAATACACATAATATTATTTTATGATATAACTAATCACAGCCGTTTGCAGTGAGTTAGATTGCCTCTGTTTAGATTAATTTTTAGGGTGTTTTTGAGAATATTTTTACAATTTTTGGTTTTTTTTTAGACACAACAATGTGTTAATTAATTGTCTGTTACTAGTTACACAGGCCACCGACTTAATAATCAGTATTTACCTTACAATACAGGAAATCAGAGTAAACCTCGATCAAGACGATCGATCGGGATTTTTTTATAAATATTATTTCTGTACCACCCAATTGTAAAAACCGTTTTTTTTATATATTTGAATGGGATTTCAACCCTTGATCATATTACATATTTTCAGTTTTATTTATTAATAATTATTTTGAAAAGTTTGAAATTCTTCTAATGGCTGATTCGCACAGTTTGAATGCTAACAATGTAAAAATTTCGGCGTAACATGGCTCCAACAGTCTTTATACGTAAATAGTGAATACCTCTAATAACCGATTCAATATAATAGTGTAATGAGAGTGCGTTAGTGAGTCGTGCTAGAGCTGATAGTATTCGTGCGTATACGAATAGAAGTGTTCGACTAGAGCCGCACCATAGATATAAACATAAGATATCGTATAAGTGGCTAAATGCGTGTTTAGTTCAAGTGGCCAAAAACATGAGTTACCTGGCAAACATTATACTGTAAACATGGCTGTTTATATCTTCAGTTATATTTCACAGTAAATGCATTGTTACTACATGTCATATGGACTCAAACAGATCTAGGCTCAGTTTTTACCAAACACTACTTCTTTAACATATTTAAAATATTATTGCCAAAGTATTGTTACAGCCACTCTCAGTGGTCAGTAGGAATGTGTTGAGTGAGGGAGACACGCTTATGCCTTTATCGAATAGGAGAGAAGAGTGCAACAATAAGAATTATTTATATGCAATGCGATATATTTTGTTTATATCTATGGTACAGTTATATTAAATAAAAATATGTATGATTTTTCTTGAATTAGAATATAATAATATTCCCTCACTAGCCACAATCTAGTGTAGGGTTAGCGACCAATTGCGCATTGGCAAATGGCCGGCCGGTGGCTATGTACGTGTGGAAAACACGTGAAAATATTCAGTGACGGTAGAGAGAGACCAGAGAGAGCACACGATGCGGTGACCATAGACAACACGGTACACATTTAACTCAATTATCAATAAAGATCATCGCCGAAAAGAGCAGCCGTAGTATGTGATCAGCTGACCGTCGCGCTTCACGTCCATCCAAATCACTATTAAATATAACACTGTACTAGTTATAAAAAATAAAAAGTGTGCGACGTCGTAAACAATAGACAGAACGCGCAAAACGTCGATAAACAACGACGTCACGTTTGTTTGTGTTAACGTAGTGTGACGTTTATAATAACGCAAGGTAAGTGCGGACGAGCCCAACTCTGAAATATGTACATGGACAAACTCATTTTGCGCATTGTCATTCTCTGATTAGTAAAAGTCGCAAGTTATAATCGGATTAAATCACACCCGAGACCGCAACACTCACATTCTCATAGATATAAACATTAGATATCGCATAGTATATAAATAATTCATGTAAACCCGTGTATTGTTGCTCTCTTCTCTCCTATTCGATAAAGGGATAAGTGTGTCTCCCTCACTCAACACATTTATAGTGACCACTGAGAGTGCTTGTGACAATACTTAATAATATTTTAAACATGTTAAAGAAGTTGTCTTTGGTAAAAACTGAGCCTAGATCTATTTGACAATTTATTTTTAGTAACAATGCATTTACCCATTTTACTGTGAAATATAACTGAAGATATGAAGAAAGATGTTTACACTATAATGTTTGACAGGTAACTCATGTTTTTGGCTACTTGATCCACTATAATCTAGCCACTCATGCGATATCTTATGTTTATATCTATATTTTGCGCATTGTCATTCTCTGATTAGTAAGTAAGTCTGAAGTTATAATCGGATTAAATCACACCTGAGACCGCCTGGGAACTATTACTAACATAAAAGTGTGTTAGTGAGTCGTGCCTGAGCTGAATATACGAATAGAGCATTGTAGTATTGGTGGACGCCAGCTCTATTCGTATACACTATTATATTTAACGTATATATGTATTAAAATTTCTTTATTATGTATAAGTTTTGACAATGATTGATAGAACAATACATCTTTGGAAATAGTCTTTGGTGTACAGAGTATATAAATATTTTAACCTATAACTAACATGAGGATGTTTTATTTAAATTTGACATGAATGCTACTATTAGAATATAGAAAGAATGGGAAAAAATCTTATATTTATTGTGAATTAAAACGAGGCGTTGGAAACTCAAGAAGGTATCGCATACAAGATGTCTTTAATTGAACTTCAAATATTTTAAAGGCCATATCTATATATATATATATATATATATATATATATATATATATATAGGAGTATATAGATATATATATATATATATATATATATATATATATATATATATATATATATATATATTTATATATATATATATGTGTGTGTTTATAATGTTTTTATATTGCTTATTCTTTATTATTAACAACCACAGCTTTCCTAGTCAACCACATAAACTTGTTTTTAATATTGGAGCACTGCACGGATTACAAATATTGTATTGTTTTTCTAATTTTAGTCGGATCGCCTTCTATTATATCTCGATAATTTCTTTTGAAAAATACCGATAAATAAAACAATATCCACTGAACAATTTGTATATAATATGTTACTGTGAATCAGTAATAGAATATATTTTCATTGGTTAATTTATATATTTTTTATGTGTTAATCTGGTCCAACCTATTTTTACTTATATAGCTAAAATATATTCGCATTGATAAAATTGATTCACTATAAAATATACATATGATTTATAAAAGAATAATCCCGTATAGTGCTCCAATATTGAAAACGGGTTATTGTACAGACTTGTACAATATTATTTTGGGTAAAAATTAATCTCAATATTTATAACACAGTTTGCGGAACGTTTTAGAATATATATTTTTTAATTTGTGTAGGGAATAAAAATAAATGCTTTTTATTTGTCCTTCGATGCATATACAATTTGCATTATAAGCATTTTTCCATTGCACCTTTTTTGTATGCTGAATAAATGTAAAACGTTGCTTTCGACCGACAGGTTTATAATAACGAGGTTAATCGAAAGTATAATTGTGTAAGTAAAAAAATTAAAGTCGATAATCTCAATGGACATTTAATGTTTTAAGACCATTTAAAAAATGAATAATATTTTTCCAATTCTGCATTCCTATTAATTCCTCATTTATATTAAAAACGCATGGAAAAACCACTCATACTAATTAATTATTTTTATCAGTATAATATATTTTTTTTATCTAATAGCTCTTGTTTTAACCGCTCTATATATTCTTTTACTATATATTTTATTCATATAGAATTATCGATCAACTATGAAAATACTATAAGATTATTTAAACGTAATGTCGCATTGCAGTTCCAAAAGATATTGTAAAATTCACACTAAAACGAAAACACTATTCGAAGCCAAATGTGTGAATTTAATTATTTAGATTATTTAAAAAATACTGATGATCAGACCTAGTGTAGTGAGTGCTTTGGCGTATTCGAGCTCTGCAACGATTTCCTTTATAATATTGCTTTATTATTTTATTTATTTCACACTCTGATATTTACACAAAAAATATATGATATACATCAAATATATAAATTAATAGGTGGGCAGATAGCAGACTTAGTCCAAGTGTGTGTAATGAAGTGCTTTGACATATTCGAGCACTGCAAAGATTACCTTTATAATATTGCTTTACATATTTCAACTGTCTGATATTCACATAAAATATTATATGATATACATCTACATTTATCATACATCAATTATTATATTCATGAGACAAACTATAAAGTTGAATGCAAATTTCAACAAATAGTAGTTTTAAGATTGTTCTGTTAATATGATTATGAAAATTCAAATAGAACAATATATTTTATCACACAATGTAAGCCGCGCAGTGCTCTACAATTGTTAGTAAAAAAAACTCGTCTCCACAAATATCCACATAGGAAATAATATCGAGTGTCATACTGCTAAAATGCACCAAGTCATATTTTGACGATTTTGAGTTGTATTTGTATATGTTTTTTAATATTTTGTCTACTGCCAAAACGCACTTACTAGTATCATCAATATTTCGGGAGAAAAAAAATTAACCAAGTCAAATTTACATTAGAGTTAGGTTAAAATAGAGGTATTTATTATACTAAATATCTAAAATCTCGAAACGGGTATTTTAATGATAATATTATAAACTTAATTTCAAAATAATATTAGAGATATTTAATAATGCAATATAAATTGCATTTCTCAAAAAACAGTATTAATCGGGAGACTCGTTTTTTTAAAATATTATGATGAGTGTTGTCATCGTGTGAAAACCGCATTATATTATTTTATTAATAATTTTAATAAAAAAATTCAATCTTCTTTCGAATGAAAAAACAAACAACTTATTATCTTCGTATTAAAAACAAATCAAATAATTTAAAACTATTTAATAATTTCAAAATATTTTTAGATGTATTTAATTTGATAATGCACACACAATTCCACATTTTTACAAAAAAAAATTCTTCTAATCGATAAAAAAATATAACCGTCCTATTAAAAAAAACAAGCAGAACATAAAAAAAACATTAACAAATTGTAAATTTCAATTTAAATTACCCTAGTTTATAATTGTGTTATATTTGTAAAGATAAAAGAAGTCATTGACTTATACCACAGTGTAAATTATTCAAATATATAGTTTATTTTTTCACTAACTCGCCATTATCTCAAAACTATGAAATATGATATATTTGTAAATTATTTCGGGGTATTGTTCAGTAATATGTAGTATGTATAAATAATATTTAGAGTTCATCCAACCTTATTGGGGATTGTCATATTATGGTTCATACATACATACATACATACACATTTAGTCCTAAATATAACGCGCTATTTATACATGCTACATGTATATACATACATACATATACATACATACATATAAAGATGTCTGGTGCAGGGCAATAATTGAACATTGTCGGAGACAGGTCGCCGACCAGAGCACTCCTCAACGCCCCACAGCATCCACAACTTTATCAAATTACAATTACATCAAATAATAATATTATTACAATAGTAAGCACACAGGGTTCGTTGAGTTTTACAGCATGTACATCGTGATCTTGAACTATTTAGGTTGTAAAAAGCAATGGACGGAAAACCTATTAATAGTAATGACCTCTCCACAATGCACTCTCCTGTAATAACAATAATGCTGTCTGAAAATAATATAAAAACGCTATCTTTATACTCGATTATCCGAGTGCTCATTGTTGAACAAAGGTTGTGTGTACACCTACTAGATTTTCAATTGAATATTTTGGTAATTTGCCCAGTCAAATTACGATGAAAAAGGGCCAAGCCTCAGAATTTCAGCTTAGAAGCTGTAATTTTGGATTGGTGGTCTGAAAAATCGAATGACCGAATTTCAATACCCTGTGTGTGTTATTGAATTGGTCACAATCGTAGAGCACTGTACGGCTTACATTTTATTTATGATTCTATTTGAATTTTATAGTTTGTCTCGTGAATATAATAATTTATTAGGGTTTTTAATTTGAGCACAGAAGCTGTAATTTTGCATACACATTTAATTTGGTAGTCAAATCAAATAAAATCAGGTGACGGGTTTTGAAGTTATTCGAGGTCAAAGGTCACAATAATCAGTTTATCACGATTATCTCAGTTTCTAAAGCTCCAATGATGTTAAAACTTATTATAAAAATTGTAGAACATTAGATTTTGTTCAAAAACATTTTTGATAAACCTCACCGTTTTCGAGTCAGAGAGTATTCTGGACAACTGATAATCATTGAAAAGGTGTCTTAGTAAGAGTGAATTGTCATCTATGCTTATTCTGATTATTAAAACATATTTTATGAAAAAATAATGACTTGTTATCAGAGCCAAATGGGTTATATTTTATTTAATACTAATAAAAATATCACTCTATCAAATATAATACTTGTAATACTTGTTTTTTATTTAAAATGATGTGCCATAACGTTTATTTCATTGCAAAAATGCTTTTGTGTGATTTTATCCAAATACAAATTATTATGTATTACTTTTCCAAAAACACAATATTTAGACCTTATAAAAAATTTATTAAGCATTATTTAATTCTACATATAGACACAAAAAAAAGAAAGCTTAATACAAAATATATTTGATCAATAATTTGTGCAATTTTTCTATTAATTTATTTATTAGCAATAATTATTTTATTGGTGTTGATTAATTTTGTAATTGAACCAATAACAATAAGATTAATTTGATTAATTGAGATTTCAATCAATTGTCTCGATCCAGGATTATACTGATTTCCTGGATGGTAAGGCAATCTGTTATCAATCAACAGAATATATAAATTCATACAAACCTAAGTGAATGCCTACAAAAAATCTAGTAAAATATGTCATTTCGGCACAGTCTGATGCGTTACCTATATTAGTTTTTGTTTTATTTGTGCATCATCCCGGTTCTTGATTGTGCATCATTCTTGGTTTAAGAGCAATATCGATTATTATTTTTTTATAGAATTATTAATTTTTGTCGTTCCAGGGCGGTTAAGAAAAATCCTCTAATAAATAAATTCATTAGTTGTTAAAAAAAAATATTAACAATTAATGAATTTATATCCAAGTTTGAGAAGGCTTAGTTTCATGTATTGAAAATATACATTTATTGCAATGAATGAACTGTGAGGACAATGTGTATAACTCATACATTTATATTAAGTGTTAACGGAGACTGGATTATAATAATTATACACGGTCCATAAAACACTTTACAGGCCATAAATATTATTGCTGTTCAAGCAAACAATTTACTTTATTTCAAATCGTAATTAATAGACTGTTCATTTATGTTGTAAAAATAGACGCTGAAAACTATCGGTTTTTATACAATTTATTCTCAATAACTTTTTTTTCACAATTTTAGACACTATAATTATAATTATTATGATGTCATTGTTGATATACCTTCAATTTTTATAATAATTAGACTCGAAATATGATCAATGTAATCACTATTGTACAAACCAATTAATGTTTGTAGAGGAACTGTGAACTATTTACACTGATATCATAATGTAACAAATTGATATTTTCTCTACAAACATAATAAACAAAGATATTAACATTTAATAACTAGCGTAATAGTTCAGGGGATAAGAAATACTGTCGTCATGGGAAATCGGGAATAATATTAATAAAATCCAGATCGATCGTCTTGATCCAGGTTTACTCTGATTTCTTGTATTGTAAGGTAAATACTGATAATTAAGTCGATGACCTGTGTCTAGTAATAGTTAAGATCACCGACAGACAATTAATTAACACGTTGTTGTGTCTAAAAACACTCTCACAAAATGCTTCTTGGGACGTAAAATAAAATTAAAAAAATGTTGCTTTATTTGAAAGCGCTTAAAAATACAAATATACTAGAAAAATCGTATTTGTTGAATTGTGTCATTCTTCTATTAAAGGAATCATCAAGCAGCGGTTAAACGCCATTGCGACGATACGAATTTATTTTTAGTACAATTCACTCAATTAGTATACTTTGTTTTATTATTATTATTGTGCTTCGCAAATAATTCGCAGTTATAAATAACACCAATCTTGTGTGTTAATCCTTTTCATTCAGAAAATAAGATAATTTTTTTTTTGAAATATGACTTTTTTTTTAAATTCTATTCTGGGAGACAAAATAAGATATGGCGACAAAACAGGTAAAACAAATGTTTTTTTATTCAATATTAGCATTGCGCGTTTGTAATAAAATATATGGTCCGAGTTTTACAAACTAACTGTGGAAATTTTCCGTAATAGTTATTAATTCGAGAATCTCAGTCGTTGGAATTTCCAATCATTAAAATCAAATAATGTAATATCAGAGTCGTAGCAAAGTTGCTCAACGCCCGGGGGTAGAAAATAAAATTTGAATATTTTCAGTAGATTTTTTTTTGAATAAATTTAATGTTTACTATTTGTAGAGCAAATGTCAAATTTATAAAACAAATGTAGACATACAGCAAAATAACTCGCCAACAGCAGTAATTGTCCACAGCGTAAAACCAAATATTTCTTATTATTTTATATCATAAAGCACAGCCGTTGGAAAGTCAGTTTCTCTCTGAATATGTTTGACATTTACTCTACAAACATATAAAACAAACAGTACAGCTGCATCGATTATACAGAGTGAACTGAAAATATTTTAGTTAAAAAAATGTTCTTAATTCATGACGTATTTAACATATACGACGCGAAATTGACTACTGCGTATTTAAGAGAAACAGCTGATTCAAAGAAGGCGGCACAAACAGCTATTGGAAGGCTGGATTATAAATATCATCTTAATATTAAATGTATATAATAATGTTTATAAATATTATATTATGATGGCGGACCAGGCAGAGGCAACACTAATTATCTCACTCAGACTCATCTGTTTGGTCCGCCATCTTGATATCGCTCAAAATCGATACCAAAAACCACGAAAGATTTTACCCTTTAATATATTTTCAGTTAGTTCAAGTCCACCCTGTATACAAAATCTAAAATAAAATAATTGAAATTATTGTCGGTTGATTGTTTAAATATTCTTGGGTGATTTTTAAAATAAAATACACATATTATTCGATGTAAAAAATTATCCACTGTGAGGAAAATCATAGATTTTATTACCATAATTTTGGGTTGTATGTATTTGCAATGCTCGAGCCTCTAATCGATTTTCAATAAGTCACGTGTAATATTTTAGGCTTTTAGTTATTTTTCAAGTACAAAATGAAGGAGCAAACATGGCAAGATTGTTGGCGCCAGACATGATGGCCAAGATATGTGATAATTCAATTACTGACATCAATATCTTTTGATTGAACTGTTTCTTGAGGCAAATACACTCACTACCTTTAAATATTTATAATTTATTTAGATAAATCCATAATAAAATTTCATCCCATTGTCAATTAACGCGTTTTTATCGGGGCATAGGTTACCTCCTACTTATTTTACTATTTTGCTAAAATTCAAGTATATAATATTATTTTTTATTAGGTATAAAGTTAAAGGTTATGTATAGAATAGCAAATGGGGGCAAATGTGCCTCACTGCATTTTTTTAAAGCCAACAAGTTCAACCTTAGAGGAGGAAATTGACAGCAAACTTGGCCACATTAATACAAAATAAAAATTAACCCATGTATAATACATAATTAAAATATAATAATATAAAAACCTTCGATTAAATCTATCAAAGGCATAATATTTCTTTATATAAATGTGTTTAAAAAACGCGTCCACCGGTTATGAATTATGTATGCTAATAAAATATAATACTAAATTGTCTAATACTAATTTTCGTAGTTGTATATGAATACACGTAAATATTTATTTGCGTATATAAATCACTAATTACAACTTGTTTCATGAATGTGTAGAGTAAATGTCACTCTTTCTCAGCGTTCTCAGAGACGAGATTATTCATCAAAGGCAAATCTACATATAATATAATATAATCACAGCCGTTTGCGATGAGTTGGTTTAGTTTTTGTTTTATTTCTCTACACATTCATAAAACAAATTGTTTATTTTAAAATTATGTTTTTTTTCATACACAACAACGTGTTAATTCATTGTCTGTAATAATCGCCTCAGCTTACAATCCAGGAAATCAGAGTAAACCTGGATCAAGACGATCGATCGGATTTGAACCCATGACCACATTATTTGTAGCAATTTTTCCTCAATTTCACTTAACAATAAAGACTTTAGAAGAATGTATATGTGATTTAAAGCCCTTGTAAAATATAATAAGCATGCTTTTGTTACGGCTTCCGAACAAATCGTATACAAGTCGATGTTATTAATAAAATACTAATATAAAAATGTCATCTGATACCAAAAAAAATATTTTTGTTCTACAGGACCACTTGTAGAGTAAATATTAAATTTTATAAAATATGAGTGTGTCTTAAATTTTTAAAGCGCCATTTGTTAAAAACATATGAAACGAGGAGAAAACGTTCGTCTTTATGTATTGAAAATTTCTTATGTAAATGTGACTAAAGCAATTGGGATATTTATCAGGTCCAAAATGAGCCAACAACAAAGAATCGATTTATTTTATTTTTAGACATCTCACCCCTAATGTTCCCCAACTAAATTATTTTTCCACACAACACTGTCTTATCTTTAATGCTTAAAGAGGCACACGTATAAAAATAGAAACAGCCTGATAAGTACATATTCATATATATTTGTCCTACTTAATGTGCAGTAAACAGATTATTATTATTATATAAAGTAAACCTTTCACACTTTGCGAAATTTCATTGACCTTTCCTGGATGTAAAATATGTACAAATGTACAAATATCGTTCGCTTTTGATTCAAGGTCAAGGCTTTTTAGTATACTGGAAATTTCTTTGATAAAAAGTCATATTCATTAGCGACGTTCGGGTGTTAATTTCGTCCGAATTGTGATTGTTAATAAAGCGTTCAAGATTTTTAAAATTATATATTGTGTATTATTTTATACTCGCCGACTAGTAGCTAGTTGAGTGAATGTATGAAAAGCGGCTTCAACCAACTAAATCCAGATCCAATCGGATTCAAATCCAAGAACGTCAGGTCAGGAACCTTTTATATTTTTGTCTTCGCAAATGTAAACAAAAAAAGGAAAAATGAGAGTGTCAAATAAATATATCTGGAATTTCGAAAGAAAATTCTATAAAAAATGTTTTTTTTTTATCAATGAGAATATTTTCTTATTTTTTACCTGTATGTTAATAAACTAATTCCACCTTTTATAGTGGTTTTAATCACATTAATTTAAGCTAATTAAAATGAGCCACGGTTATTATATATTATTCTGAAATAAAAAGGCCTTTGCTTTCAGGATACTGTGATTATTAAATTATTTTTATTATTCAAAAATTACATTGCTTCATCCTAAAATATTCTCACTAATTAAGTCAGCAAGTACAATATCTGCAAACAACATTGTTTGCACATAAAATGAACTGATAACCCTCGATTTAGGTAGTACGGTTAAATATTTAATTGCAAAAATATTAGAATAAAACAAATTTATCTAATAATAAAAAAGTTTTATCATAATATATTCCTATTGATTCATGGGCGCCTGCAGAAATTTTTCTATAGGGGGGCAAGATAATGTACCACAGTATTTTTATTGGTATAAATAAATTGAGAGTGTGTTTTTTAAATACCAATTTTAAGTTTTTTCAAATGAATATTAAAATATGTTGTCGATTGATTTATTTATGATGTGTAATCGAAAGATATTCATATATAAATTTGTTTATTTTCAGTGTAATGTTCTAAAACTATGGAATCATGGACAACGAACAGCCCCACCAGGAGTTGGTGAAGTGTGTGGTGGTTGGAGATACTGCAGTTGGAAAAACTAGATTGATTTGCGCCCGAGCTTGTAATAAGCATGTGTCTCTCTCTCAGTTGCTCACAACACATGTGCCTACCGTTTGGGCCATCGACCAATATCGCATTTACAAGGATGTCAGTATAAAAACTTATAACATAGCTGAGCTTATTAATAAGATTTCTTAACATATTAGGTATTGGAGAGGTCATGGGAAGTTGTCGATGGAGTCAATGTTTCGCTTAGACTTTGGGACACATTCGGAGACCACGATAAAGATCGAAGATTCGCATATGGCAGGTATGTTGTACAACTTTTCATAATAGAGAATCGATATAAAATATATTAAAAATAATTCTCAGATCCGATGTGGTTTTGCTATGCTTTTCTATCACAAATCCGGTATCGCTACGGAATTGTGGAGCGATGTGGTATCCAGAAATAAGAAAATTCTGTCCGCACACTCCCGTCCTATTGGTCGGCTGCAAGAATGATCTCAGGTACATGTACAGGGATGAAACTTATCTCTCATATTTTAGAGATAGGAGCCCCTTCGTACGGTGAGTTTTATTAAAAAAAAAGAAACAATATAAACTCCCATTACTTTCTAACGAAGGATTTTTTTTAATGACTTATTAATATTTCAGAGCCACTCGTAAAAGTGATTTGGTTATGCCCGATCAAGGTAGAGCTCTAGCGCACGAATTTGGTATTTATTACTATGAAACATCAGTATTTACTTACTACGGTGTTAATGAAGTATTTGAGAATGCGATCCGAGCAGCACTTATGGCAAGAAAACAACAGAGATTCTGGATGACAAATTTGAAAAGAGTACAAAGGCCTCTATTTCAGGTATTTAAAAACACATACTTTAATAAGGAATTATTTGATTTTTTTAATAATATTTTTCAGGCACCATTCAAACCTCCCAAACCACTGCCGCCAGAAGTTGTTGTATCTCCTAGTGATTATACAGAAAATATGACCAACTTATATTTAAGTCAGGTAATAAATTGACATTGTGACCTTATAAATTTTAAATAAACTAACAATAAATGTATATTTTAGATTTACAGCGATATGGTTATCGTGGCTGGTTCAATGGCTTTTCCAGTTCACCGATTTATATTAGCAGCTAGCTCTATAGTATTTTATAGACTTCTGACCATGGATCTAATGTCAAATTACAGTAACGATCTCAGTGCCAGAAGCTCAAGTGAATCTAGCATGGTAATAACTAAATTAAATAGTCTCAATCTTTCATTTTATATATATGTACAAAAAAATCATTAGGTAAGCAGCTTTGGAGAGGCAACAGTCGGTGAATTTAATGAAGATACTGAGCAACTTATCAGACAAGATCAAGCAAAATCCAATAGGTGAAAATTTATTTTATGTATTAAATTATCTCTCTCATAGGCACTTCAGTCTATAGTTTCTTGCATCCCCTATCCTTCATAACCTACTTTATATTTTTATAATAATTATTCAAATATTTGTTAAAGAATGTGGGAGCAAATGAAAAGAAGATCATGCCAAATATTACCATCTTCCGAGACCAATAAAAAGTATGTGGATCCATGTAAAGAATTAAATCATCCAGCCTTTGTTTCCATGAAACTAATAAAGGTATCAATAATCATTCATACATATAATCAAAATTTATGATATGTATTAAAGACAGTATCTTTATTATTCATAGAGCGAATCACCTATAAACGGTCAAGTAACGTACCAATATGTGGTGAAGTTAAGTAAAATCATAACACCGAGTGCAATACAACAATGCCTTCGATTCATCTATACTGGGACGCTTGATAATGAACTGATTGAAAAACAGGTAAACACATATATTAATATTTTACCTGGAATAACTAAATATTTTAATTATTAACAGCCATTGAAAAATACTCTTATTAACAAAATATTATATTCATCGTTTTATTGTTGATGTGAAATTCAAATTAAGTTGATATTTATTTTTATGTTTTCGTATTGAATGTTATGTATTTCCCTATTTTCTCTCGCAGACAGCTCCCATTGGACTTATACTGGTAATGAAAATTACATAATCTTAGTTTCGATGATTCATAATGATTGAAACATATAGTAAACTAAAGACTCCAGTGGTTGCAAATAAAAATTTGACAATAGATCTATTTTTCAGATGATTTTTATTTGCAAATATTTAATTAAAAGACTTGTATAAAAATTAAATGCTACTGAGATGATTGTATACATACATAAATATTTTAGTGGATGCAGATAATTCATTAGAATCATTCACGCTGTTAATTCACAACAACATTGTAATATTTCATTGTGTTTCCATCCAGCTTTTCGTCATCATTGTATAGCGAGTGTGATTGGAAATTTGTGATGTTTTTTGTAAATTATAAAAAAATATGTTTTGTACCATTTTCAATATTGTTTGCTTCACTGGCTATTGAAAATATTCATCACTCAAATGATAGAAATAGCAAATGAATGATTATTCCTAGTTTGAGCACCGGCATGCTGAATATAATCATAAAAATGATGACCTTTATGTTTGAACTCTCGTTAAATTCACAGTTTTATAAATAGATTGGATATTTTTATATTATTTTGCAGGAGATTCGCCAGGCTGCCGAATTTCTGGAGCTGGTCCATTTGAATGCGCTTCTTCAAACAATTCAAGCAAATCAACAGCTTTTGAACGATGAAGCGATGCAGCATTACAGTAATGTGAGTATTTTAATTAAATGTAAATGTCAATTTTTAAAACTCTTTTTTTAATGTATTTAATTTAGAACATGAGGAATAAGTTACAAGAATTATGTATAGACAGGGGCCTTTTTTCTGACATCACGTTCGAACTCGATGATGGAACACAACCGGCTCACAAGGCTGTATTGGTGCGTCGATGTGATCCAATGAAGGCAATGTTTCAAGGAGACTTCAGAGAGAGTACAGCAAGAGTGGTAAATAACCTTACTCGAAATAAACTAATTAACAATATAAAAATAACACACATTGTTTTTAGATTAAATTTCCCGGTGTTCGGTGGTACACATTCCACAAATTGATGTGTTATTTCTACACAGACGGAATACCACCGATATCAGCGGCTCGTTGTATAAGTCTCTTGGAATTAGCCAATAGGCTGTGTTTGAATAGACTGATCAACCTCGTGGAGAGACGGGTTATTGAAGACTTGGAGAGAATTTCTCAGAATGATGCTAATGAAGCGGTAGACCTGTGTTTGAGGCTCTTAGAACCCGTTAAGGTAATATCAAAACAATGCCTCTTAAAAATCAAAACTTATGATATAATACTATTTTAGCTGCACAACGCTCATTACTTAGCCGAATGGTGCATGAATCATTTATGCATTAATTACAATAAGTTATGTAAGATGTCACCACGCTCCGTCAAACTACTCCATCCAGAAAATCAAGAATATCTCAGCGAGAATCGGTGGCCTCCAGTTTGGTATGATATTTAATACTAGAGCTAAATGACTCGTTCCCATCTAAACTAAGGATGTTATGGATCTTCGATTCATTTTTTACATCTGGAACTCCGTTATTTTTGAACGGGAATTTTAAGGATGATTGAAATTAGAATTATTGTGAATCTTTGATGTACAAGTGTATCTCTACGGAGCCATTGGGGAATCTTACTTGCATCTTCCATTCACTCATTTGTTTTAGATATATTGAAGAATCATATTCTTTTATTATTATTTCCTTATACTAATTTATGTTACAAACCCGATTGTGATACATCAAATTTAAAAGCTCCGATTCCTGTTTTGATAAGTTCACATCTGTAACATTCTTAATGTAAACCAACACTATAATTGCCACCCGTAGTTTAATGTAAATGAAAAAAAAAAAATTCTGCAGGTCCCATGTTCATAGTCAAGGTGTTTTATACTTTGTTCTCAAATATGTTTTAGGTATTTGAAAGATTATGATTATTATCAAAAGTGTTGCAACGAACAAAGAAAAGAAGTCAAGACCACAATAAAAAGAAGCCAAGACAATGGCGGCAAACTCTCTGGGTGTTTGTGCTTTATTAGCTGGTGCTGTAAGTAATTATATTTTAACACTCTGTTATTATATGTTTAATCACTATGTATATTTACAAAGGCAAGTCACGCAGATCAGTCGCGTCAGAATCCAGCCCCGATGTGTCTACTAATTTGTTCCAAAGTACAACAACAGTGGGTCAACCTGTTGCCGCTATCGAGGACGACCAGTCGGCACCGCCATGACATCAGCCGATGTGTTGAATGTGTTGAATGTTTTCAGGTCGCTTCGTTTCATTGTCGTACTGCCAGCAATTATATGTTTTATTTGCACCATTTTATCAATCCTCATTATCTTTCAAATATACACATAAATAAAAATGTCGCATAAATTTACCTGACAAAAAATGCCTCATATTTTCGGGATTACCAATTCGACTTTGTGCACTTTAAGCATGATTACTTAATAATACAAAAAACATTCCGTACTTACAAAAATAGAGTATATATTAATAAAAAAAAAACGATGGTGCATTTATCTCTGTGAAAGTGGAATTTTATTGCTTTTTAAAAATATTTTATATTCCAATTTTTGCTATGACTAATTTTCAAATCACTCATTAGAGAAAACATAGTCTTTTCATATCCATATTTTACTCGCAGATGTCTATTGTATTTTTTATATACATACATTATAGTACGTACAATATTTCATCTAGTAATGATGTTAGTTATTGTAAAAACACTTTAAAGCAATATTTTAGATATAAAGTCATAGATTAATATTCACTCAAATGCGCTATTTATTGGCAAGAACAAGACGAAAATAATAAAGACCCAGAATTTAATAGTAGTCGAGTTAGTGTAAACTAGAAGAGAATATTTTATTGAGAGCAGCAATCATATTAATATACATAATTTTTTAGGACACATTATTTACAATTTTCAAAAGTCGTCGAATGTAAATCATTGAAAAAAACAAATGCCATTTTTTACTAATTTTTTGGGACTGAGTATATTTAAAATAGAGCAATGATTATTGTTAATGTGAAGAGTTATTAGATAAAATCAAACACCTGCCTCGATAAATTACATAATGATTAAAACAATCAATATTAATGGTCTTTGTATATTTTTATTTGTTCAATCATATTTTTGAATCTGAGATTAAGCTCTCCTTAAAATTTATGAATGAAAGATATTAGCTTACTATCTTTTTACCTGGTGCCTCCCATTTTATATAACAACAGAAATATTCTATATTAAATAATATATAAAGATAATTAAATTACCTAGCAGTATTTGTAATTTTCAATGTGATTCAATATAGTAGCTTAACTACAAAAACCCAACAATCAATAATTGTTTTGACAAATTCAACCTTCACAATTCAAATTCATTTTCCGATATTTTATATCGGAAATATATTTTAATCATAAAAAAAAAATTATCCCTCGATATTCATTAAGATTATATACCTGATGAGATTAAAATTTAGATAATTCGTCAATTCATAAATTTAAAAAAAAGTATTGTTTAAGGCATGCGATAAGAGTAAAGCTATTGTTTTATTCTCCAACAAATATTTTAGTTCACGAGTTCAATGAGAAGGAATTTTTTTCGAAAGCATCTCAATTTACATATTGTGGATTATTAGAAACGTACTGATTATTTTTGTAATTTAATGAATAAAAATTACTTAATACACTTTTTCGCTCACCATTATATCTTGATTTAAGATTAGATTAGTTTATATATGTGATGTGTATTCGCTACTATTCGATGTAATAAGATTTTTTACAATGATGTATAATTTTGTATAATAAAATAGTTAACAAACCATATTTGTGTTTTATATGTTTTTCAATGATACTAATTTATTGGTAATCAAAATTCGGAGAGGATAAGTTAATACTATTATGAAGAAGATTGCTGTACTAATTTCTAAAAAAAAAAACAAATTATATCAGAATTTAGATTTAATAAAATCTTAAACAATTACATTAAACTTAAGAATAATAGATACAATTAAAAATTAGAGTGGCATCGGTAATAATTTGATTTCAGATTTGCACTCGTCGTAAAGATCTTTGTAGTCGGGATGTTCTTTGACAAGAACCATAAGGCATCCTCGGGTGACTCCCATAGCGGTGCCGATGTCTTGTCTGCTCGGCACGTAACAATAAGGAATACTTTTATTTTCACACACTGCGGGCATGTGGCACATTATCTCCACGGGTGAAACGTCTCCGGCGAAGAATACCATACTGAAATAATATTCGAGTGGATTAAATAAATTTTAGGTTATGGATGTGCGTATGAATTGTTTATTTACCCTTTTTGCCCTAATCGGATCTGCTTTTGCACTAATTTGATTCCACAACTGAGGTATTTCTTCTGCGAAGAGGCTTTCTTGATCAGCTTATAGAGTTTTTTGGTGAGCTTTCTCGATGCCATGGGCTTGGAGATAGCATTACAATTAGCCAGCTTATCGTCGTAGGAAGAACCTTCTTCTTTGATGGAAATGTTCATGCTGGTGTCTCCGTTGAGGTCGACTCCTTTTTCTTTCTTAATCTTGGGAGTTCCATCTTCTTTGACCTTTCCCATTCTTACCCAACAATTTGAACGCGCACCACGTGAATTTACAGACAACTGTCAACACACACGTTTGTAGTTCAGTGTTGCAATGTCTAACATCAATACAAAATACATACTTATCAATATTTACATACGTGAAAAACAAAAATGAAATAGTAAAAAATCCAATAACGTATTTTTAAGTGAAAGTTTAACGTTATAATTTATTTATATTGCATTTTCATTTCAATGTGTTAAAAAAGTGTTTTTTTTTATTATTTAAACGTGTATCTGCATTATGCCGTTGTTTGATAAAACATCACAGATGAGTTGTAATTACATCGCAATAGTGAGAAGAGAGGAGAGAAGAGAAGAGAAGAGTGTAGTGTAAAAAGTGTTGTTTAGGAACAGGCAGTGTTGTTATTGGCAGTTGACATGTGACAGGCGGGGAGACTGCGCGTGCATTGAACAATATTGAAGAGTAAAGAATATTGAATACAAAGTATTTGAGGACAGAAAGACTTGACCAGTAGTCTGGGCATGGACCTGCACTGATACTGACGGGGACTACGAGGACTACGAGGACTACGCGGACTACGAGGACTACGGCAGACAATGGAGGCTTTGGAGGCTGTAGCTGGTGTAGCGGCCGTAGAGGCTGTAGCAGGTGTAGAGGTGCAGTACAGCTGGATCATGGCGGCTGCTGGTTCAGCGCTGATCGGCTTGTCTGGTATTCTGCCGCTGCTCGTCATTCCTGACTCCTGCGACATGAACATCAACACAGGTTCATAAGCCACTATTATTACCTATCCATTGCTAGTTAAAAACAACACAAATATCTTCTATTACCCCTCTCTCACATATATTCCGATTGAAATTTTTTACACATCTTATAACTAAATAAATCACAGCCAATAATACATACAATTCATTGATTTTACTATATTATAAATGATATTCATAACTACTTCTCTGTTGACTTGCGTCATTCATTTCACGTGAACGAACGATTCCCGGATGAAATAATATATATTTCGTTCAATAATCTAAAAATACTTACATATTCAAAAGTAATCGATTCCTATTCACAACTTAGCCTTGAGTAAATCGATTTTTAATATGTGCTTATACATACTAAAATATATAACTCTTTATTTCTTATATCTGTACAACAAAAATGTTTATACACTCACAGAGTGATTTTATTTTATTTATTCCCCGAGGGGCTTTCTGTTTATAGAATCGTTATCCACTGAATATTAAAACCATATCTAGGAGACGGAAGTGCAAATATCAGTTTGAATTGTTAACCCAACAGTACTAGAACTAGGTATTTGCACTTCCACCTAATAATCGCCTCATTATTTACCTTAAAATCGAAGAAATCAGAATAAACCTGGATCAAGACAATCGCTCGGGATTTTATTATATTTATTTATATACGTTTTTGAGAATGTTTTTCCAAATTTTGCTTTTTTAGACACAGCAACGTGTTAATTTAATGTCTGTCGGTGATCTTAACTATTACTAGTTACACAGGTCACCGACTTAATAGTCAGTATTTACCTTACAATATAGGAAATCAGAGTAAACCTGGATCAAGACGATCAATCGGCATTTTATTAATACTATTCCCGATCTCCCAATCATATTTTTTTACTGGGATTTGAACAAATGATGACTTATACACTGATATGCTAAAATCAGATAAATATTTTATCTCTTCTTTGTATCAATGAGTCCCGTTTCCGCATAGAGTGTTATAAAAATTTAAAAATATTTGTCTGACTTTGACACAACAATGTATGTGACCAATCACAAATCGTCTCTTAAATAAAATTGTTTAGTTTAATAATTGTGTCTCTTTTGAATATGAATTTCTTATAGCGGGTATTTTATCAGGTCAATCACTAAAGAAGGCAGACATTAATTATTATTGCAGACAAACAAGCGCTTGTCTAAGATGCGTGTCCATCGCACAACATTTTTCTTATTAATTTAATTTTGTATATGATTAGTGGTAGTTTTGCTGATGTAAAGAGGTAGCAAGTTCAACATCCACCCGATAATGGAATGACAAAGCCGCACTGATTGTACTTAATGCCTCTGACCTCTGAACTGAATTACTATTTATTATTTACAATCTTTAGATCTTACGATTTGAATTATGCCTCTTGAGTATTTTATATATCTCTCGTGTTGGTTGATCAAATATTTATTGTATTTTCAGAGCCGATAGATTGCAATACAGTGTAACATTTCATAACGAGCATAATTCATTTCAATAAGAAACGCTCGTTGAGAAAATGAATATCAATAAAATCCTAATCGATCGTCTTCATCCAGATTTCCTGGATGTAGTCCCAACTGTAATAGTTAAATAAATAACCGATGGATAAATTCGGGAATTATTGTGTCTAAAAACCAAATAATATCTTCTAAAATCATCAAGGCAAAATTATGGACATTGAATTTTAAAAAATGCATTATAATAATTTTCACAAATAATGCTTGAAATTGAAATAATCATAAAAAATGCATTTATTTATGTTCCTCTAAATTATTACTTAAATGTATTATGAACATTATATTTATTTTATCCAATTTCAATCGATACGTTAAAAAGAGATGATTATTATATACTATATTAATTAGTCTTTTAGTGTGACCAATCATGGCCGTTACTGAGTAATTTGATTAATGATTTTATGATCAATTGTGACATTTACTCTACTTACATTTTACTCTAAAATACACAAAAAATGCATAGAATGATAAATTTGAAGTGCTTTCGTGAATAATTTAATTACAAAAAAGTATTTTTAGCCAAAAAAGAGTGCTATAAGCATAATATTATATAAAGTTTTATAAATAAACCATTGGAGAAATGTAATAAAGTTTTCTTCTTGTCGATTTTCTAAATATAGTGTAGCAATTTTACGTCGTCTTACGAATGACGTCTTTTAAACTTGTCGCTGAAAATCTTGCCAATAATTTTCGTCATCTCATTTAGTGTTTAACAAAGTCTTTCAACCGTAGATTATTTTTTTTGCCCCCTAGTTTATTTGCAACAATTAAAATTAATAACAAAATGGCGGCGTCAGTTAAGCGATGTGTCGTGAAATGATTAGAATCTTTCGTCATTAATAACTGTCGTTATTATAATCTTATCTTCAGTGTATAAATCGTGTAATCGGTGGTTTATTTTTTAATGTATTATAAAATATTAAAATTCTAAATTTCCACCGTGTATAAAGAAAATATTATGCATGTGCGTTTGAATAAACATTCGTCCGGTACAATGTCATCCTTTGTCCGGTTTATACTATTTTATTTCACGCAAAATATCATCATGGATGAGTGTTTCTGTCCTTTGTTCTGGTATTTTTATTTTCTTTTTCCAATATAGACTCTGAGGTTATGGTGCATTTCTTATTTTATCATTTAATATATCCACAATAACCGCCAACGCATAAAATGGCATACTTTTGCTGTAGGGAAATTAATATTATTTTAAAACGCAATAGTGCATTTGTTCATATAAAACAACATCGGAATTTATAATAATTTTCTATATATTCTGTTTATATCTGTGTAATATTTCTGTTTTTATCGCTCGTACTGTTTATCTGTCACTTATACACATTACACCGTAATAATATATCACTATGTAAATTATTTACATGATCAAATCGGATGTTTTTTCTTTTAAAAATGTTGTCGGATTTTAGGGTGTGATGTATATGTATAATATGCGCATGTAGTATGTATTTCTGACCACGTTCCAATGTATGAAAACAATACGCATGACACTTCAATGTAAAAAACATATGTAAGCCAAGACTAAATTCAATTCAATGTATTTAACTTCTGGGTCTGTTTAATCACAAAGTTTTGACCATAGCAGGATTCAAACTCGTAACCTTTCACTCAGCAAAGGCGAAAACATCTATGATTAATATCAAATAAATTAGTTTGTCTCTACGCGTGTTTCAATTTTGACATTTTTTCCACAAACACAAAGAAAAAATACATTAATTGTGCAGTTTTCAATCGAGTTGTTTAATTTAATAATTTTGTAATCGGAATGCTATTTTCAACGACTGCGTATATAATTGCTTCAAAGAAGGCAGCTCAATTATTATTGCGATATTACCAATCGCAACCGTATGCGGTAAGTTTGTTTTATTTGCAGCTCAATTCAATCTTATATATAATAAAACATTTTAATATTAATTCTATGATTTGTTCTTGGGAAAGTTACTTATACTTTTATTATTACAGTAGACTTTTAATCAGAAGTTCTTCAATTATTTGAATAATTATATCTTCAATTCGGAAATTTTATGAAATCTATGTTTTTCGCTATATCGTGGGCTTCCTTTGCAAACTGCATATGTCCATTTTTTATTTTACAGGAGTGACAAAAAACGTATTCAAGCTAAATGACGCAGTCTTGAAACTAAACATTTTCAATATATATTTATTTGATATTTAAGTACGTTTATGTATTATATAACAAAATTACATAAAAATGTCTTAATAAGGGGTATAAAAAATATATTAATTTAACGGATTAACATTAGTAAATAACAATTGGACCTTTTTTCCGTATTAAAAATTCCATTAGATGGCATTAAAATCTAATAAAAATTAGATTTGGGCAGTCTGCAAAAAAAAAAAACAGACGATATTCTTATATTATGTGATTTTTATTCATAATTATTTTCCTCGAAGAACTTTTTTTGAAAAGTTTTTGTTGTAATTGATTTGTTTTCAATATTAATCATATCAATTCTTCAATATTTTTGTTGGTATTAATATTTCTGCATCAAATTCATGAAAACACAACCTATTTATTTTATTACATATTAGAATTATCTTTCAATTAATTGATAAATAACTAGTACTACTCGAGTCATGCATAATGAATCATTTGATATTATAAAGATTAAATATTTAATAATAATTAAAGTACAAAGCCCGTGCTTAAGGTGACCGTTTATGAGCCAATGTCAACGTACGCCTTATCACATTCTGTAAAAAAGTCTATCATTTAATATTTGTATTGATTTCACACAGGAAAGGTCAGATCACAATATATTATGTATGTACTGAGTTCGATAATAATTATTATAATTTATATCGGCTACAATCTCTTATCTGACGATTATTTCTATTGACAAAAGCTACGTGAGAAGATCTTCTTTGATAAAATAAACCACACAGTAATCGACCATTTATATCGTTCAAATAAACCTGGTTCTTTTGTTATCATTTGAGAAATTTATGCCTATGTTTTTTTTTAATACTATTTCTATAAATATCTTCAAGCAGTCGTTGTAAAAATATACTATAACTTTGCATTCCGACATTGCAAGTTCTGATAACAAATGAAAGATCGTGAAAGATCGTGTAGATTTAAAATTACTTATTTTATATTATATTAACCGGTGGACGCACTTTTTAAACATTCTTTGCTATATTTGTTTGATAATTGATTATTTGATTTTTAGTAATATACAGGGTAGACTTGAAATAACTGTGAATATTTTAGGGGGTTGTAAGGTATCGCAAATATAAAAACTTCACAGAAACAACTGATTCCAAGATGGTGGCCCAAAACTCGATTCCAAAAGCACTATTAATATTTAAATAGAATAATATGTACAATTTATTATTTTAATAAAAATATAACCCTTGCAGTGTCCAGTGCTCCAAGGCACTTCAGTGCACCCACTTAGCCGAGCTATGATTATATAATATATAACATAACATTCAATATTTTTTTTATTATTTAATTATTAATATTCTCAGTTATTTCAAGTCCACCCTTTTTTGCCAGATAGTTGCTTATTGAATTTATTATAATTTTAAGTAGTTGCTAATAGAAAAAAAAATAGAACCCGTTTTGCATGCTTTATTAAATACCAATTATAACAAATAATGTAATATACAATATTATTGTGGGTTCATTTTTATGTGGCTAAATTTCGTAAATATAACTGTCAATTTCTTCCTCTAAGGCGACTCTCTGCGATTCCCAAAGTGGGCGATACCGCCCCTCAGGGGGGCACTACAAGAAACCAGGGGGGGCGGTGAAAACATAGAATAAAAATAATTAGAAAAATGCTAACATTTTTTTTTAAATCCAGGGGGCGCTGGATAATATTTTTTATGGAAAAAGGGCGATAGGTCAAATAAGTTTGGGAATCACTGCTCTAAGGTTTAAGTCATAGTGAATTTGTTGGCATCAGAAACTATAGAATTAAAAAAAATATATATTACCCCATTTGCTATTCTATTCCCAACCTTTCAGTGTGATTTAAATATTTCTAAAGTATTTATTGTTATGTGAAATTGAGGAAAAACTACATTTAACTAGAGTAATAGCTCAGGGGATAAGGCGCGTGTCTACAAATACTGTGGTCATGGGTTCAAATAATAATAAATATTGATTGGTTATTAAGACTTTGAGATGTGTAATAATATTAATAAAATCCCGATCGATCGTTTTGATCCTGGTTTACTCTGATTTCCTGTATTGTAAGGTAAATACTGATTATTAAGTCGGTGACCTGTGTAACTAGTAATAGTTAAGATCACCGACAGACACTGGATTTTAATTTATTTACTCGTTACAGCCGTGAAATATTTCTATATCGTCGGTTAGGTCGAGGTCGTCAGTAATAACATTTGTGTGTTATACGAACGATAAGAGTGAAATGAACTTTGCTTCAGTGGCTCAGAAAATTGTATTCCGTAGTAAAAATATATTATTTTAATAAATAATAATATACGAAACCATTCATTCGGAGACAGTGTAATATGAAAAGTTCAAACACTATCTTAATTATTGTACATTGACACGTATTTGTGATAACGTGTTTGATATCAATGTCAAACAGATAATGTAATTATTTAAATGTCCCTTTACTTATGAATGGTAGGGCCATTAATTTTTATTATTGTTTATTTGTGTAATTTGAAAATCTGTGGTTTGATATAGTAAAAGCATAGCCAGATAATTTTGTTCTATTTCAATAATAAAAATCGTCTAAACATTTTATTTTTAATGATATACATAAATGTTAAGTGTATTAAAAAGGTTGTGAATAATTATATTTCTTATAAATAAATAAATTTCATGCTCAATTTAAAGTCAATTTGTCATTGACAAACTCTTAATTTATCTAATGTATTATTGTGATTGGGACAAAATTATTTATCAACAGTTTTGAACAATTTTTTTTTATTAAATAATATATAAAATATTTAATGATAAATCAATCGTTATCGGTCGAAATACCCAGGTAGGTATTTTATCTATTTTAACTCGAATTTATAAATTATAGATTTTTTTATTTAAGTTATTGGGTTGATAAAATAATATAATATACATACAACTTGTCTCACAATATATTTTGTAAATATTAATAAACACTGTCATGAAAAATAATTTATTTATTTTTTTGTATTACTAACTGTTTACAGCAATAGTACAATTATTAATAAAAAAATATTGTAATTGTATATTTATTGTTGTTTTTGTATTCACATAAATAAAATAATTTTATTTTAATGTTTGTAGTGGGATTTATTGACGAATTGTTTAATTATATTTTTTTCAGAATCTCCTACTCTGAAAGTGTTGCTCAGTTTTGCAGTCGGTGCTCTTCTTGGAGATGTTTTCCTACATTTATTACCGGAAGCCTGGCATTACGCTCAACAAAATCCAGAAGGTATATTTTTTTTTCCATTTAAATTACCATTCGGTGTGAATGTAGACGCGAATCAATTTGAATCTAATAAATTGGGTCAATTCAATGGCATCTGCTTACCAATTCTAATCTAAATTGGATATATTCGAAATTCAAATTCAGTGTTTACATATACATATGCACGCCTGCGTCATATTTATACATATCACATTAAATAAACAATGATAATTTAGAGCACTATAATGTATTTTATTTTTAATTTAAAGTATTTATTCCATAAAACTTTCACCAAATGGTCAAAAAAACTAGATTAGCAAGCAGAGCGGAAATTTTCTTTTAAATGAAAGTGACAGTACTCAATTTTATTTTTTCAGGTGATATCAACGGTCATGTATCCATGAGGTGCGGACTATGGGTCCTCTGCGGATTGTTATTATTCATAATTGTGGAGAAAATATTTGCCGAGCCTGCTTCTGTGGAAGATGACGATGATGAAAATGAAGAGGTTGATAATAAAAAAGATGATTTAGTGACACCGTCCATATCGCCTATTGAAATAGAAGACATTGACAGGCAAGTTATATTAAAAACAAATTCATATTGTTTGTTTTTTTTAATTGAAAAATCTCATTGGGTTGACCTTTATATTTGTAAACATGTGAATTTTATCAATTTAAAAAAATGCGTTTTGGTTTCATTCACGATTTAATTTATCACAAATATGTATTTTCTTGTTGTGCAAAGTATAATATCCGTAATATTTGTTTTTTGATAAGAAGTATGTAATTTATATTGTTGCAATTTTTAGAATGATTCAAGCTGAAAAAGTGAAACGGGAGAAGGCGATTGGAAAATTACAAAACGGTGGAGCTGTTTTATCTGATGATTGCGCATCGGATACCCTTTTTGAAAATTGTTTGTTCAATAATAATTCCATGTCTCCCGGTGGAGCATGCGGAGTCATCGGCGGGACAGATGTCTGTGGAGGCATCATGAGGAATGGCGTTCTCCGTGGCAGATGCTTAAAGGGAAACCGATGGATCGGACGGACCATCAGAGAGACTCAAGCTTTAGAAAAAGTTAAAGCCAAGGGAGAAAAAGCAGCTGAAAAGGAGAAATCAAAACACGTTAGTACATTTATTTATTATAATAATATTATTGAATAACTCAACATAATTGGATGTAATCTCTGAAGAATGCAGTGTTTTTTTATCGATAATAATTCATTAGTACATGTACAAATATTTTTTTATTATCGTGTAAAAATACAAAAGCAACATAATTAATATTTTATATTTTTTACAGATTGCTGGATATTTAAATCTTCTGGCAAACTCGATAGATAATTTTACTCATGGTCTCGCAGTTGGGGGATCATTTTTAGTGTCTTTCCGTGTGGGGATTTTGTCCACATTTGCAATTTTAAGTATGCTCTTTTTTAATAAGTGTAGACCTAATTTTCAACTTTGTGTTATAAAATAAATTATATTTTCAGTTCATGAAATTCCCCATGAAGTAGCCGATTTTGCTATCCTATTAAGAAGTGGATTTTCACGATGGGAAGCAGCCAAAGCACAATTGGTATGTGAAGGAATATTTAATATGCATGCTATTTGTCAGTAACCAATTATTATTTATTGTTAGTAAGTGTTGGGGAATATCTTATACGTTTATCTCTGACTTAATAGGGGAAACAGGCTTAATAATTTTTTATGTTTCGCAACTAAAATTTATAAGATTTTTAAGCGATAATTTTTAACAGATTTCATATGTACAGGTTAAAGTAAGTTTACTTATTATTTTTATTAAAATTGGATTCTTCGACAAATAAACTTTCAAAAACGACCAATTTATGTCGTATTTTTAATAATCGTATGTTTATAGAATTTTGACTTGATATTGTTCATTTTACGCCGGTGTCTCTTGGAAAAGAACCCCGACGTAAAACGACAATACCTTTATTTATTTATACACCTAGTTAAAGGCAATCACAACGTTCATCCTGTGAATTAATTGAAGATTTAAAAGAAAATAACGGTGGAATGCAATAAAAAAGATTAAGTAAAATTATCTCTAGACTTATTAATTATTGTAGAAAATGGTAGAAGTAGGTAGAGTAGGTTTATTATATTTTTTATGCTTAAACTACATATTATATTATTTAGTTGTCTAAAGAGGCATTTTGAAGAGTTCTTGGTTGTAAGAGTAAATAAATAATTAGATTTATTCATAAATGGCTAAATAGACCTTGTGCAGAATGCTCCTTCTTCAAGCTTTTATTTGGTTTTTTTAAAAGATTGAAATCATCAAGTATGGATTTTCAGATTACTGCAACAGGAGGATTGATCGGTGCTATGACTGCCGTTGTATTCAGCGGAGCAAGAACTTCCTTTGGTAATATATTCAAATATATCAATTAATAATATTATATATTAATTATCAATACAATTGCAGAGGCGAAGACATCCTGGATTTTGCCATTTACGGCCGGTGGATTTTTACACATAGCTCTCATCACAGTTCTGCCGGATTTGCTCAAAGAAGAAGACTTGAAGCAGTCACTCAAACAACTGACGGCTTTACTACTCGGTATTGTCATAATGGGAACTTTGACCACCCTCGTAGATTAGTCGGAGATGAATAGGCCGATACCACAAATATATTAGCAAGATGTTTAAATATCAAGAAGGCAGACAGAGCAGATGAGTTTGACAGAGGCAAAACTAATTGACTCGTCTACTTGGCCTGCAATCTTGATATTTATATATCCAGTTGTATGGCCTGCTAATGTATCGGTGGTATTTATAGACAACAGACACCGCAACTATACTTATTTACTTATTAGCTGTTAAACAGTCAACCGAGAATAAAACAAATTAAGTCATTAGGTATAGAAAATAATTAATGTAGTGTTTGTCACTTGTCTGTGATTCATTTTGAATGCTGTATAAAGTTTATAATTTTCATTTCCCGGATATATTTGTACAAATTCCTATTAACATGTTCATCATGTAGGTTATAATATCGATTAGTGCCATCTTATTTTAGAAACGATAAGATTTTCATTTAGTATTATTAAATGCATATTTGATTTTCCCAACTATTTTTCTAACGTAGTGTTGTAAGTATATTTTTATATCTTGTACATAATCTTATATTCTACACTGTGTTATTTTATAATTCCCTTTTTTTAATGTTTTTATTCTATTTTCAATTATCATTTATTTTATAGTTTATATGTATACTCGAAATTTCACAGGAAAAAGAACAAAAAAGTTATATTAATTAGTTTAGCTCTTGATTATACAATTTATACTCATCTTCATATTATTTTTAAAAATGTCCCAGAGTACCAAATCAAAGTTTATCAGATTTAAGAAATTTTAGTTATGTGTAAGTAAAATTGTACAGGTCACAAATGATAGCAGTATTATTTGAACAATACTGTATTTAATATAATATGAATAATAAATTTTTTTTGATTCATGAAAATGTGTTGATTTTATTTTATTTTGTCATAGAATTTCCTCGAATCAGTTTAAACTTTCATTAAATTATGAAATAATTTACTGTTAATAAATAGCTCTGACTTATCAAAAGCTCATGACATGTTTGAATAAAGGGTGGAAATTATAAAAACCATTGGTTTTTCATTATATAAAAACCATTTTTCAAACATCATTATTTTACTTTTAAGGTGTAAATCTAGTCGGCTTTCTTTGCAGACTGCGTAAGTCTATTTTGCAAATTTTACAGGAGAAACAGATTCATACACATTTTTTAAAAATTATAACAATTTTTAAAAATGTTTCTCTGGAATCTTTCCTTCATTTTCACATTAAAGATTACCAATTCGCTATCTGAATCTAAAAATCAAATATATAATTTGCAGTTATGTAGTTTGCAAAGAAAACCGACGATATTTGATTTGTTAATTTAATAAATTTTTCTCTAGACTTAAGAAAATTTCTTCATTTTCCCATTAAAAATTCCTATTAGATGACATTTAAAATTTTAAAATTACATATTTTGGAGTTAAGCAGTCTGCAAAAGAAAACCGACGATATTTTCTTGAAGTGAAAATAATAGTGTTCATATACGAATAGAGCTGTTGTACACCAATAATGTCTATACGAGCCAAGCTCTATGTCTATACGCACCAATACTATCAGCTCTAGCACGACTCATTGCACTATTATATTGGGTATGTATTAGATTCTTGCGGTAATAAGTTTATTTCAATTAATTTTATTGTTTTTCTTTTGAATAATATTCGCATATATACATATACGTGTGTCTGTTCAATCGGTAGCTAAAACGTGTAAAAGTGTGGCTAAGTATGACCGAGTTGTCGAACGTGTCGCTTACCAGGTCAGTCAACATTGTGGATTCGTCGTGTGCCTTTGTGTGTTTTAATCGGCATTAACAAGTGTTTAATCACAAATAAAACAGTTCTAAATAAGTTTATGTGTGAATTCAGAGTATTTTAGAGTTAAAAAAATTAACGGAATTACAATTTTTTATCGACGGAAGGCGGAAGTGCTTGGTGCCTAAAATCTCGGTGAGATACTATTGACAATCGCCCATCTTTCTCTTTATTTTATTATTTTGTACAAATCCGCTATGATGTCATGTTGATATATTTTTAATTCTGCTCTTTGAACACTCGTGTCCAAATATTATAAAAAACAGTGTCGCAATAAAGCTTTCTATCAACACAAACCCGGTGGAATCAATTCAATTAATTGCACACCTTTTAATGTCAATTGTTGTTTTTTTTTTGTGTATCATTTCTCTAATATTTTCCCACATTTTTCAATGAATAAGTTCGTTACCGCAGGTTTCATTATTCCCAAGCGTTGAAGTTCCCAGGCATCGTCCATTGCCATTGTCACATTATTTATTTTTAACTAGACGAGAATATTGAGATGTCAATTTGATAACTTAAATATTGTATTAATTTAAATGTTTACAGTGAGAATATTTTAAGTTATTAATAAACATACCAAGTCCAAGTGGGTGTTAATCTTGGGATTCCTAGGCGTGCGTCGCCGTAAACGTACACCGTAAAGACGGTAATAAAGTTGCTTTGCTGTACTTTTGATCGGTTTTTTGTTAGTTAATGCCTCGCCCGAGGCTCAGACGAGACATTAACTAACAAAAAACCGATCATAAGTGTAGCTAAGTAACTCTACTATCGTATTTACGGTGACGAATGCCTGGGAATCCATTACTTTATGAAGTGCTTTGACGTATTCGAGCTCTGCAACGATTTTCTTTATAATATTGCTTTATTACAACTCTCTGATATTTACACAAAACATTATATGATATACATTAACACTTATCACAATTATTATATTCATGGGACAAACTATAAAGTAAAAATTATAAATTTCAAAAATAGTAATTTTTTTTTACTAATATTATTATGTTATAAGATTATTCTGTTAATATCAGAAAATTTTAATATAATTATTATTCTAAATGTGTTCATTTTACCACACAATAATCAAACATAGTCCAAGTGGATGTAATTAAGTGCTTTGACGTATACGAGCTCTGCAACGATTTCCCTTATTATTTTATTTCAACTCTCTGATATTTATACAAAACATTATATGATATATCATAATTATTATATTCATGGGACAAACTATTTTATTATATTAATATTATATTATTAATAAATATTATAATATATATTATTAATAAAAATGCAAGCCATGCAGTGCTCTACAGTTGTGAGTAATTTAAAACCTGTTTTTTTTCGCCCTCTTTGTCGAGGTTTAATAATAGTTTATTTTAAATTGCATTAAAGTATTGAGTAGTTTTATATTTTTTCATCCCTTATAATACTTTTTTTTTTAATATTGTTTAATCATGGAATATTCGATACTTTAAATTATTGACATAACCACTCGCAGACTTTTTATAAATCACATTAAAAAAATAATAGTGTTGATCAAGATAACCGATGTCCAATTGTGTCTCATTCACACACACGATTCGAACAATTACATTATTAAAAATTTAATATAATGTGGCTAATTTTGGGTTACGTCGACCTGGTTTCGAATTCAAATCCAAAATATCGTCACGCATTTATAAAGATGCGGTTCATGTATGTATGTATGCATGAATAAGACATACTTTACCGCATAACTTTCACCGTAACATTTATTTTACTAATCAAATCATTCATCCTGTTGTGTACATTGTGATAGTTAACAGTTTCATCAGAAATACATGGCCGTATACAATATAAGAGTGTGTTAGCGAGTCGTGCTAGAGCTGAGAGCATTGGTGTGTATACGAATAGAGCTTGGTAGTATAGGTACACGTACGCACCGCACGCACACATTGCCATTATACTATTATATTGAATAAGAGATTGAAGGCCTTGGCGGAAAAACTGCAATTGTCACAAGAACTTTTTTTAAAATATTTTTAATAATCATATTGATAAACTTATGAATATATCTGCAATATAATTATTTTAATTATTTTTTTGTACATTTGGTGTTTTTCCGCCAAGATCTTCAATTATAATGTATGGATATGATAATAAGAAGAAGAAACCGTGGACTTAAATAATTATTAGAATTATTTAAGTTATTAATTCATTATAAATTAGAGCTTAGTAGTATTGGTGTACAGCAGCTCTATTCGTATACGCACCACACGCACACTATTATTTTCACTTAAAATTCAAAAGAAAATTTAATATCGTCGGTTTTCTTTGCAGACTGCGTGACTAAAAAATATGTGATTTCTACATTTTTATATCATCTAATGGGAATTTTGAATGGGAAAATGATGAAATTTGATTAAATTAACAAAAAATCTGATCAAATGTGTTTTCTTAAATCGAATATCGTCGGTTTTCTTTACAAACTGCATAACTCTAAAATTATAAACCTATATTGTATTTGATTGTTAGATTTTAATTAATTAATTTATTTGCGAATTGGGTATTTTTAATTCGAAAATGAAGTAAATATTCGAGAGAAAGATTTCTTAAATTGTTATGATTTAAAAAAAATGTGTATAAATCTGATTGAATCTGTTTTTTTGTTTCCCTGATGAATTTGCAAAAAAGACTTACGCAGTCTGCAAAGAAATTCGACGATATTTTACATATTAAAAGTAACAAATTAATGTTTGAAAAATCATTACGACTCTATAATATATAATTTTTAAATTTTAAATGTCATCGAATAGGAATTTTAATGGGAAAACAAAGAATTTTCTTACATCTAGAGATAATTTGATTTAATTAACAAAAAATCTGATTAAATTTGTTTTCTTTTCAGACTGCGTAACTCCAAAATACATATTAAATTATTTATTTTCGTATATTAAATGCGAAAATGAAGGAAATATTCCAGAGAGTCATTTGTTAAATTTTTACAATATCAATTTGAGGATTTATATTAAAATTTAACTAAACCAATTTCACAATTAAAGTCAACCCGTTGGCAACATATTAATTTCCAATACCAATAATAATAAGCTTCTATAATTCCTTATTGCACTAAAATTATTACAATTAAGACACCCAAACTGAGTAATTTTTTTTTATATACAATTAGGATAATTAGGATTAATTTTTAAATTATTCTCACAAATTACTTGTTTAGTTTGTAAATAGGCAAGATTATATTAAATCTCCTCTCTCTCTTTCACAATTATACTTAGTAGTAAAAAGTACAGAGCTTAGTCAATGTAACCGCATAAAAAACTTACTTGTGGTAAATGTGAAATCATTTTATTTTCTGTCTACAATATTGGATTATAGTCCAGTATTATTATAGATGAGGTGTTAATTGCTTGCAGTGACTCACCTTGAGCTGTCACGCTGTTAAATTACAATATGAAAATTATTGTAGAATGTATTGTTTCCAATTGGTTTCCCACATAATCCTACTGTGTATGTATTCCATGAATATCAATTGCATTGTGTGTCGAACAATGTTCAATGAACAGTTTAATCGCTGATCTGATGTGAGAGAAAAGAAAGTTATCAATGCTAGTCTTGGGTTTGAATCCTGCGATTGCGCAAACCTCGTGGAATAAATTCTAGAATATCCGTTGTTCGCCTTTTAATTGTTTCTGGCAACGTAATAAATATCCACGATATCCTTGAACTGAATGGGGTGTCATGGTTGGATGACCACAGAATAAATACAGCACCTGGGGTTGTTGACCATACTTTTGGAGCACCCACACGTTTATGAATTTAATCAAAAATATAACCGACAATACAGATGCTTATTCTCTTGAAAAAGTTCGTTATTTCCACCAATCAAAAAAGTGTTTAGTATTTTCCACCAATCAGAGATGGGGTCAATACAAAACTTTCGACTAATAAAAAAAGTCTTATATTACATCCACCAATCAGAAATGGGGTTCATACAAAACTTCCGACCAGTCAAAAAAAAAATTCAATATTTTTCACCAATCAATATAGTTTTCTATAATTTCCAGCAATCAAAAAAGTTTTCTGTTATTTCCACCAATCAAAAAAGTTTTTTTATAATTTCCACGAATCAAAATAGTTTTTTATTATTTCCACCCATCAGGGATGAGGTTCATACAAAACATTCGACCAATAAAAAAAGTTTTCTATTACATCCACCAATCAGAAATGGGGTTCATACAAAACTTCCGACTAGTCAAAGAAAAAATTCAATATTTTCCACCAATCAATATAGTTTTCTATAATTTCCACCAATCAGGGATGGGGTCCATACAAAACTTTCGACCGATCAAAATAGTTTTCTATAATTTCCAGCAATCAAAAAAGTTTTCTGTTATTTCCACCAATCAAAAAAGTTTTTCATAATTTCCACCAATCAAAAAAGATTTATATTATTACCACCAATCAAAATAGTTTTCTATTATTTCCACCAATCAGGGATGAGGTTTATACTAAACATTCCATTAATAAAAAAAGTTTTCTATTATTTACACCAATCAGAAATGGGGTTCATACAAAACTTTCGACTAGTCAAAAAAAAAAACAATATTTTCCACCAATCTAAATAGTTTTCTATAATTTCACCAATAAATAAAAATAGTATTCTATTATTTTCAGAAATGTTTTTTATATTAAAGTAATCGAAAAAGATTTAGATTATTTCCACCAATCAAAATAGTTTTCTATTATTTCCACCAATCAGGCATGAAGTCCATACTAAACATTCGACCAATTAAAAAAGTTTTCTAGTATTTCCTCCAATCGGGCTTGACAATTTGTTGACTCGTCTAAATTGACTAATTTTTTAAATTATTTCCACCAATCAAAATAATTTCCTATTATTTCCACCAATCGGACTTGACAATTTGTTGACTCGTCTAAATTGACATAATATTAACCTAATTGTTTTTATACATGACATAATGTTATTGTTCACCGTGTAAATGAGCAGAGCTACTAACAATTCCGTTTTGTTTTTATATATTTTATTATATTTGATCTTCCTTCTTCTCAAGTGCATTGACTCGTTATGAAATTCGTTCAAATTATACAATGGCGTTTGGTTTGGATAATTTAATTGAATGAATTTGTTTGTTGGCGCAGAAGGCAAGAAAGTGATCGTGGGAACAAGTCGCTGAAAACAATGAACCTTGTGTGAAGGAAAAGTGACTTGAAGAAGAACCATCATCAGGCAGTTGATCACCGCCTTCGATGACTATCGCATCACCTGCTGCACATTAAGGTAGATATTCAATATAATATTGTGAAGGAGACACTTTAACAGTTATTGCAATGTTTAGTATTGGACAATAGTCAAGATGCGACTGAGTATGATGAGGAGGTGCCTCGTCTTTGCCACATTCTTCGGGGCCTGTGTTGCTGGAGCCCTTTTAGCTGGAGCCTTAGCCACGCCCAACTGGATCCAGGCCAGAGCAGCCAGGGACACTAATCCGCCTAATAATCACAGCAAAGGACATCTTCACTTTGGACTCTTTGCAGGAAGAAAGGACCTCAACTACGCTTATGGTTGGAGGACTTTCAATATAAGCGGTAATTACTGAATCTTATTTTATATAATTATATGAAATATTATTCTTCCATCTGGTAACACTGATGGTTGAGGGACCCGCACATACACACACACACCTTAGACAATTATATATATTACTAGGGTAATTTCAATTGAAATTTTCAATTTGTAAATGTTTTTCTGCATGGTTTTTTAATAGGACGATTATATTTGAGTTTTGATTTTATTTTTGTTATTAGTGTTTTTTTATCGATTAGGAGAATTTTTTGTTTTAAAAATGTTGAATTATTATGCATTATAAAATTAAATACATCTAAAAATATTTTGAATTTATTGAATACATTTAATATTTTCAATCGATATTGTTTTTAGATGCTCTGCTTTGTTTTTAATACGAATATAATAAGTAATTTATAATAATATTTTTTTATTAAAATTATTAATTTTCACACGACGACAAAACTCATCACAATATTTAAAAAGCGAGTCTCCCGATTAATACTGATTTTTGAGAATTGTCATTTATTATGCATTATTAAATATATCTAATGTTATTTTGAAATCAATTTAATAATATTATCATTAAAATACCCGTTTCGAGATTTTAGATATGTATTGATTGTAGTAAAATAATTATATGAAATATTATTCTTCCATCTAGTAACACTGATGGTTGAGGGATCCGTACAGAAATACAGACATACATACATATAACATACACACACTAAGGAATCATATATATTATTGTTTGTAGAGGAAATTCACCCGCAGACAAAGAAAAATCTGGTTTGGACGTGCTTTCAATCTCAAATATAATGATGATAAATATCTGAAAACCAACCAAATAACTACGAGTTATATTCTAATTATATTCAATGTTAATTTTCTATCAATAGTTTTGTTGTAAATCTAATGATTTTAGAGAAAAGTGCTTTGAAAGTAGGCAAATTTCGATAACCTCCCCCGTTATAGTTTGACCGGCTCTAATTAAGTATATGTTTATTTTTGCATTTTTATAATTACATCATTAGAAAGCCACTTAAATTTCCAAAACTATACAATATTCAGTTTATAAAAAATATACTCGAAATGTATATTAAATAGCGTTAAAAGTTTTTGGCCAAATTTGACCCTCCATACGGTAAGGGGTTAAACATACAGAGTAATTTTACGTATATTTATTAAAAAACTCTTATTATATCACACCTTGGACCGCCATCTTGATATTTATACATCCAGTTGTCTGGCATTCTTATCGGCGGTAACGTCTCACTTCTAATTCTTGACATTTTCTCTACAAGCATATCGTTTTTTATTAATTAATATTCGGTAACAATCCATTGTTTCATAATCACGATATAATAATATTTAAGATTCAACTTTCCACACTAATTTACGATATTTTCACCGAAATTCTCCATTGTTTCACTCGCGTTTTCTTCTTTTAATATCACGCAGGACTGTATTGTTTCATATTTAATTGCCTTGTTCCGTAATAATATAAAATATAAAAATAAAAACACTCGACATTGTATCATAGATTTCCGCTTCCGAACACTTAATAAATACATTTTGTTTAAATACAATCTGCAAAAATTGTCAGTCAAGAGAATAGCTTAAAATCGCCCAGACAAAAGCGTACAATAATAATAAAATTACATAAATTTGAAAAAATATTACTATATATATTATTTATGTTTTTATCGGAAAGATTGGTATTAAACCGGGCATTATAAATTGCACTGGTTGGTTAGTCAATAATATGTAATTATAATTGCATCAACAGCACATTTAACTGTAAAAAAATACCAATTCACTCCACGAAGAAAAAACCTCTGTCAATTGTTGACTATGCTAGTCTCAATTAGTCGCATATGACTTATAATTAGACACTGTTATGTATGGATACATATTTATTTCTATTAACATCATTAAAAGACCTGAAAACATTTTTTAAACCATCATTTATGTAAATGAAATAATATTTCAGTGATTAATTTGGTGAGATCTGAAACTGAACTTCTTCATCCTGCTGCATGGATCAACACGGTGGCCTTCACCGGAGCTGGTTTATGTTTAGCAGCACTATCAGCTCTCTTCGCCGCTGTGAATACTGCTACAACGCCCAGCTCTAAGTTGGCTTCAGTTCCGGGATTGTATTTTTGGAACTCTTTATCGGGTATGCATTAAAAGTTTACATATTGAAAGTTTGTTTGTTTAATATTAATTATTTTAGTGGTGGCTGATTTGATAGCACTCGGGACATGGGTATTTGAATATTATACAAAGTTGCAGTATAATGTTTTGCCTGTTGAAGATCAAGCAAACAAATGGACGACAGAAGGCATGGTGGAATTTGGATCTTCCTTTTGGTAAGTAATTAATACAATATAATATTAAATCAATCTAATTCGCAATCGTTATTTTCAGGTTTGTAGTAGTAGCTGCTGTTATTTCAGCCCTGAACATCATCACCGTAATTATTGCCACTTCCGATAGTAAAGACAAAGATCCGATAGCTCCGATGATAGAGGAGAAATCCAACGGCGCTATAATGCTTTACTGATTGCTGTTTTAAGAAATCAAGATATAATAGTGTGTACAAATGAGATAAAATGTGTGGTTTACTCGTTTAAGTATTTATTAATACGTTTAGTGCCATTAGTCATAATAATTCTCTTTTAATCTTACAAATGTATGACTGCTGTTAATTTTATAATGATACAACTAAACGAATTTGCCAATAATTAGGTTGTAAATAAATTTTCCATTTTGTACTTTTCCTTTATTATTTGGGCGGCTTTGTAAGCTACGGCTACGATTACTGAATTTGGTGGCGACGAGACTGGTGTGGGGAAAATACTAGCGTCGACCACGCGCAACCTTTCAACTCCGATTACACTAAAATATTTGTGTAAATTAGTTCAAAATAATTTTATATAAAATTAAACAGTTACTTTAAATCAGAATCGACGACTCTATTTTCCCCGGCCATTGAGCAAGTACCGGCAGCGTGATGAGCCGTGAGTCCTCCGTGTCGAATAATACATTCCAAGTATCCATCGGTGATATTCGTTTCTTTAAACTTCTTTGCACATTTAGGAATCATAGGCCAGTGTATTTTTGCTTTTAATAATCTGAACGCAATAGTTCTCGTAAGCTTTTCAACCGTTCGCATTCCTATAATTAACACATTTCGTAGTAACTGATAAATCTGATAGCTTTTATGAATACCTTTGATTGTACAGCGGACGTCTCTTACATCAGCCAAATAATTTGGATCAATTAACGGCCGACTGTTTGGGTTCGAATCTTGTAGTTTCACTGTACCTCGACTGTGCGGCTGCATACAGTGTGAAAGTAACAAAAATCCCTCTTGTGTTGTATTGTAATAAAATGGAAATTGCGCTCTGAAAGTCTTATTATATAAATTTGATTACTTACACGTTTAATTTATTATAAAAACTGTACACACCTCTGGTTTAGTATTGGCGATTGCTCTTAGAAGAACTTCATCGACAGATCCCATTGCGAATAAAAATAAAGAACATTCATTATTCACATTTACACTCGCCGTTACCCCCGGTGAAGACAAATAACCTGAAAGGCATATAAATTAATTTCAAATAATAAAATGTCACAAAAATATAATAAAAAAATCACCTGTCCCATACATAATGTATTCGTAGAGTGTACTAATTTTCTTTATTTTGTCCACTGTTATAGACAAGGGCTTTTCAATGCTTATGTATAATGGCATATTAAAATGATCATGTAGATTAGCTCCGATGCCTGGAGACGGTGACACAATTGGTATTTTCAATTCTTCCAAATCACTCGGCGGTCCTACGCCCGAGAGTAAAAGCAATTGAGGTGTTTTTAGAGATCCCGCACAAAGTATAACTTCATTTTTAGATAATACTTTTATCGTTTTGCCCTTCACACTAACTTCCACTCCGAATGCGACTTTAGATCTGAATAATATCTTATCAAAAAAATTAATTAAATTATAAAACCCATCCAAATGTTGAAATATACCTTTGAAACTGTTGAATTTATAAGGATGTGTAAATTAGGTCTCTGAAGAACTGGGCTTAAAAATGAGTTATAAGTCGAAGTTCTCAACCCATTGTGGATTGTGGATAATATTGAAGAAGTTGTCGTATTAATTAACTCCGTTGTTGCATCTTTAAGAGACTTAGTAATTTCAACTAATTCCTCATCAATATCAGATAAGTAAATTTTATTATCAGTGTCCTATAAATATATTTTTTTAATACTCAATAGTTTAAGAGTAATTTAAATAATTTACCATATAAAATCCTAATATTCTGTAGATGAATTTATAGCATTTTGAGAATATTGAGTCTGGGTGCTTTTTCACAAATATATTTTTAAATATATTGTTGAATGTGTGACTGTCCCAACCGGAAGCTCCCATTTGTGACCATTTTTCAAAATCCTTAGGAAAGCCACGGCCATGGAGCATATAATTTATCTGACCTGAACCACCCAATCCTCGGCCTCTTGGTAAAAATTGTTTCTACAATATTTAAAAATTGATCCAAAAAAAAACATATTTTTAAAACATTCAATTTACTCTATCATTTAATCCAAACGATGAATACTTCTGGCTGATTGTTTCAAAAGACCAATCGTTTTCAGTGCGCTGAAATAGTGTCGGAGTGATGGGAATATTAGAAACATAACCGAATCGGTTTCCAGCTTCAATTAATAGTACTTTTACACCTTGATAATCTGATAAAAGCGCTGCTAGAAGACATCCTGCCGTTCCGCCTCCGACTTGAATATTATCACATGGTAATTTTAACTGAGTTTAAATACCATAGCACACTTACCTATAATAAAATCATAATTTTCATCCGGATTATTCACAATGCAAGTTGGCCTTGTTCTAAAATATTGCACAACGACAGCGAATAAGCCTAATATACACCACAGCTTTTTCATAGCAACCAATATGTAACAAAATGATGATGAAACTGAAATATGTCTTCCTTAAGTGGATTATTGTTGACACAGAGAAATCAATATCCGAGCTTGTGTGTGTAGATTGAAATTTATTGGCCTGATTCATAATGAAATTAGGTTGATGTAATGAGGGAGGTTATGAAGTCTTACAATCAATACCACTTACAATAATTAGTTCAAACATTTACTTTTTCACTATTTTTATTTAAAAATAAATTATAATATTATTCTGCAGGTATTTATGATTTTATATTAAGTACGAATGCCTATTAAAAACAATCACATCTTCAAGTGTGATTTAGTCAATACTTTATAAGTAAAAATTGTACGCTCTTTATTCCTTATTTAGAGTTTCTAATACTTGTGCCACCACATTGAAGTTCTTCTCATTCCATTCTTTCTTAATAGCTATTTTTTCAAGTGATTGTTTGACGGCCAAAGATGCGGATTTTAAATACACCTTATTGTCATTCAACCAAGTTTTGAACTAAAATATTAATTAACATTAATTATCAGAATGAAAACCACATATTTTATTTTTATTATACTTGTTCAGTTTCAGTCGGCGAAGACATCTGATTTCCAATAGCTCGTACATACCGACTTAGAGTGTTTGGTGACGACTTGAAACTAAAAAGAATATATTCATTTAACATTATGTTTCTTTTATATGTATAAAAAAAATATATTTTTACTATTTGGCAATATCAGCAATCCTATCATAGAAGAAATCTTTGGCAATGTAATATCCGATATTTGAACTAGCGGCATTTGCAAATACAAGCGGAGCATCCTGCGCTCTTATTCCACTACCCTCGGTGATACTCAGCTCCAAATATCTGGTGATGATCCACGCTTCGGAAGTGCATAGAAGAGATCTTAAAAGCAAATCTCTTTCGCTGGCAATATTTTCATTTTGATATCTTTGCCACAGGAAATCAGTGGCTTTTTCTCCGTAAGACTTGGCACTTGTACAATAAACTATTGAGCGTAGATTTGTTGGTATTCTACAAGAACAAAATTATATCAAGTAATTTTCAATCCTTGATTATTAAAATATCTTAATATACTTGTTGTTAGTGTCTGGATCAGATTCATTCATCCACTGATCGAAGAATTCAAGAGCATTTTCAACACAAGATCCAATTTCTAAAGAGCAGGCCCAACGGCTGATTGCAGTCTAAAATTATAAAAAGTATATAAGAAAGATTGCAATATTTTATTTTCTATAAAAAAACTTACTTGATGTGACACATCACTCAAGATATTTGGATTTTCAATCTCTTTGGTTCTCATTCCACCGAGCTTGTTATAAATAGGAGTGATTATACGACGGACATATTTTTTGAAGGTGCCATATTGACTAGATCTTTTAAATTGACCACCAATAAGACTGAGTTTTTCAAGTGCGGCTTTCCATGGAACATACTCAGTTTCATTTTCAATGTATGTCAACATGCTGAAATTAAATATAATTAGTATAAGAAATAATTGATAGTAACTTGTAGTTGTATTACCGGAATGTTGTATTGTAAGATAATTTTCCAGCCCAAGCGAGATCAAATGAATCAGTTATCAAAGCGAATCGATTAAGAATAGGAATGCCGTCATGATTCTTCTTCAACAATGCTGAATTCAGAAGTTCCCAATTCTTTTCATCGTAATTAATACGGAACACACCTAAAATAATCATTGTTAATATAACAAAGAAAATTTTAATAAAATGTATGATAATTTACCTGTAACATCAATGTTGAAAAGGACCCATTTGTCACTTGAGGGCATATCGTCGATTTCAAAGCCAGTTTCACCCCTAAGCCAATTTTTAGGGGTTGTTTCCTTCTTTTCAATGGTCGATGGTTCAGCATAACTCAATGGCACCCACCAGAATTGAGATGTACTCTTCTCTTCATCCTTAGTCCTTTTGAATCTAGTCTATAAATAATGTAAAATGTAATGATGAAATAGTTTGTTGTAAAATTTTGAAACATACCTGCGAAATGGAAGCAGTGTTGTTATCATAATTTCTAGTGATTGTCAGTAAAGGATATCCGGTTTGTTTTGTCCAACTATCCATGATTTGTTTCACTGTCATGTCTTTGGAAAGTGTCTTCAAATTGTGACCGGATTCAGTTAAAGATTCCCACAAATCATCCTGTTCTGCATTATTATATTTGAATTTATTTAAATAGCTAAAATGGGAATTGATTAAAACGCCTTCTAGAGATTTTCTTCACATAAAAAATACTGTTACTTACTTGGTGACACCTTCTCTAAATGCTTGTTCTCCCAAGAATTCATTCATCATTCTGATAATGGCCGAGCCTTTATTGTATGAGATGATATCGAATATTTGGGCAATTTCATTTGGATCTCCAATCGGAACGGAAACCTATAATAATTGATTGATTAATATGTGTTTTATTTATTGAAGATGTAAATATTGCAAAAATATCTTACAGGATGTGAACTGTTAAGGGAGTCTAGATTGTAAACGGAGCTCAAAACCTCAGCGATCTCAATTTCTTTAGATTTCCACTCTGGATGAATGTGATCAGTTCCAATCATGGCAACGTATGTTGCAAAACCTTCGTTAAGCCACAAATCGGTCCACCATTTCATTGTAACCAAATTACCAAACCATTGATGAGCTAATTCATGAGCCACTACCTAAAATATAACGATTCATATAGTAAATATATTTGCATTGTATAGTATACAAAACGGCGACTAACCGTTGCTACTCTGTATTGATTAGAAACTGGTGAATTCTCCGGTGAATAAAGAAGTGCTTGTTCCCTGTAAGTGATGAGTCCCCAGTTTTCCATTGCTCCAGCTTGGAAATCAGGAATGGCTACCATGTCTTGTTTAGGCAACGGATATGTCACATTAAAGTATTTTTCATAATATGATAAAATCTTAGGTCCGATAACTGCGGCATATTGTGTCTATAAAATATTACATATTATATTAACTGATTTTCTTATTAATTGGATTTGTAAAAATTACCTGGTTTTTAGCTTCTGGTCTAGCCCAAATTTTGAATGTAACATTAGAATCATCTTTCGGTGACTCAATGTAATCAAACTTAGACACCATATATGCCACCAAGTATGTGGACATGGGAACTGATTTTTCATACTTGTCCCAAGACCAACCGTCTTTTCCTTGGCTGAAATAAATAATACAATAAATAGACAAAACACGCCTAATATTATTTTTTTATTAATTGGCCTTTAAAAATATGTTATCATTGAGACAAGTTTTTATGCTTATTACAAGTGGGCCGTGACATTCATGTCACGGAGTCAACTAGATCTTTGTTTTGTAATAATCTAATATTTGACCTACTAAATTATATTTTTTTACTTACATTGGCTTAGTTTCAATCAGGGGCATATTGCTGACTGAAATATAATCATCTTGCCTTCCGAGTGTCAGGGAAAAAGTGGCTTTGATTCCCGGTTCATCGAAACAAGGGAATCCACGTCGAGCATCGATGGATTCAAACTGAGTTATAGCAAGCCATCTATAAACAAAACAACATTTATAACAATATAATTTACAGGAAAACTTATATTAACATACTCTGTTTTTCCGGTGAGATGATCTTTGTAACTGCTGCGATAGAATCCGACAAGGGATTCATCCAAATGCCCTTGGAATGGAATTTGAATATCATATGAGATTCCAGTTTTCAACTTCTGTTCAATGTTGAGAATTAAAAAGTCCCAAGTTGTGTTGTATTCGACACCGGATACTGTTAAGTTATTACTGGGAGTTTTGGATTCTTTAATCACAATATCCTTCTCGTTGATTTTCAAATCTCTAGAGTGGAGAACGACTTTGTTTGTGTCTTCTGAAGATACAACCTGAAAACAAAAAAAAAATATTACAATATAAAATAAAGTAAATTAGAACACCCAGTGTTTCTTACTATGTAATCAATTGGCAGATTTGAATTGCAAATTTCAATATTGATAAATTGCTATAGAAAGTCCGACTAATTGATGGTCAAATTTTTTATGACCCACTTGTTTATAAATATTGAGTTTAATAAATAAAAATAAAATATCTGTGCGTAGTGCTTTTTGTTTATACATACATTTCAAACGCACAATAATTACAACAACCACAAGATAATCTGAACAAAAATTACCATATAACTAAGTTTTTTTTACAATTTGCACGAAGATATTGACAATTGCATGATGTCTATAAAATAATATGTATTGGAATGTAGTTTTGATTGAGTCATTATTATAAGTGATAGAATTATACACATAATGTAATTTTAATGACTGAAAATATTTATAGGGAAGATAAAAAATGTCACATATTTACTCCTTTGTAAATACAAACTTCAAATGTGATTTTCTAGATTATTAAATACCTGAATTTTCACAGTTCCACTGTATGTGTAGTTGTCTGATTGGTTCAAGCTGGTCAACACCACCAGGTCATAATGGAGAGGCTTCACAGTTTCAGGAAGCCTGTAATCTGCTGTCGCTGAAACTTGGCTGATGAATACAGAACAAACCACCAGGAATACTATTCTGGCCATCATCTTTGCACTAAATAAACAAATATTACAAACAATTGTATCAGCGATTATGTAACATCCGATTGTTTCGTTATTATCGGGCGGTTTTGACACGACCCCGATAATTTCGATATTTTATTTAACCCGGAAAAATAAACGATAATATGTTTAATTCAAGTAGGTTACGATTCAACGTTATTAAGGCAAAAGGCATTAACTACTTATTATAATGTCAAATGACTGCTGAAAATCGCTCTATAACAGCGCAAATGTATCATAAATTGAACAATTTAATATAAAAAAAACATGTTGTATATTTTTGTCCAATAGTCGCTGTTTTTAAGTAAAATAAAAGAAATCTAACTATACATTTCATGAGTATGCATATTCATGAGTATGCAGAGGCGAAATAACTTACCGCAAACGGCTGTGATTAGCGTTATAGCGAGTAGTATCACCTCAGTTTAAGTGTAAAAGTAACTCTACACATCCTCAAAACAAGCTATAGAAACTAACATTTTCAATTTTTATAACATAAACATCGTTTTTCTCGATAAAGTAAAAAAATAATACTGTTTATAATAATAATAATATAAAAACTACACTTTGTTTCATATGTTTGTAGAGCAAATGGCTGTGATTGGTGATATCCATACCTCGGCTAAGTGGGTGTACTTATGTACCTTGAAGCACTGGTTTTATTAAATTGTTGAATTGTATCATTCTATTGAAATTTTCGGATATTATAATATTGACAGAACAATATCATAAATATATAAATTTTTATATGATAATTACTTTGTAAATAGCTAAGTATTTAAATAAAATTATACAATTTAATAAAAAATATAACCCGCGCAGTGGCCAATGCTCCAAGGCACTTAATCCGAGCTATGGTGATATTGTAAAATAATAAATAATTTCATACTTCGAAAACTAGCAAAGTAAACTGTATTATTGAATGTAAATTACCCACAATTTTAGCTTTAAATAATATCTAAAGTTTGACATCTGCTCTGCTTTAAAATCTGACGGTCACCCATGCAAGTATTGAATGGTTTTAAATGGAGAACCAGTTGAAGAAGCAATCTAAATATTAAAGTACACAGTTGAGTTTCTTCATAGAACCGGTTGGTGTAGTTAAAGAACCGGACAAAACAACGGGATTTACTCTTATAAATAATATCATATAATAACGACATTTTAAGAGCAATAAACAATCACTAATCTCTATTTTATGACATTATTAGAAATCATATTAAAGATCTTTAATGTGCAAGAATATTAGAACAATGGATCATACAATTTATCACCCGATTTTATTTATAAATTCACGTTGTGGAAAATCACCGTACGGGTTTTGGGTAGAAATATTAAAGTCGTGTTGTTGGCAAATATAATTCTGAGGTCAAAACAGAGATTTATTGCTTTTGCATGTAAATGCACAATTCAGCATTTTGTCGATATCTTCAAAATGCTTTAACCCGAATTTTCATACCTTGCAACACAAAAGTACTTACACACATTTAAATATCGAACATTCTAATTTTAACCAAATCTTACTAAAAATCATAAAATATATCACAATATTATCCGTGCAAATTTTACCAAACTTAAGACACGCGTAGAGATAATCTAATTTACCGGAAATTGCTGTGATTGGTCATATTAAAACGAAATATGTTGTATAGCGTTACCTCCGATATGAATGCCAAACAACTGCATGCATAAATATCGATATGGCGAGTGAGACAATTAGTGTTGCCTCTAACAAACTCATCTGCTTGGTCCACCATCGTGATATTTACCATCCACTTGTCCGGCCTTCTAATATCGGTGGCGTCGGTTATTTTTTTTTAATTTGCTCCACAAACATTAAGTAGATTTAATCATCGTACAATGTGACCATATAATCTTTTTTTAATCATTTATTATGAAAAACATACTGATTTATATTTTTTTCCTTTGCACGATAATTAAAAAACTAATGAATTTTCCGCAGCTTTGGTCAATTAATTTATTACAATATGCAGAGACACTTGTAGACGCTAAATAATATACCGCGAACGTCTCTGATTGGTGATAACGTAACAAAATATTATGTTATACTAATATTTGTTTAATTGTAATACAAATAGTATATTTAACTACCGTAAAATGTTGTCATATAATAAAATTAATTATGTATAATGTAATTATTAACACTATTTTTAAAGCAGATGCCAAATTTTAGACACTTGTAGAAGCTAAAATATTTACCGAAAATGACTTTAATTGGTTGCAGCAAAATATGATTTAATAGTAGTATTTTTTTTAATTTTCTCCACAAATATAAGAATCAAACGTATTTAACTATCGAAATAAGAAAACTATATTTTAACTATCGTAAATTGGTACACTATAATTTATTATAAATAACTTTAGTTTAAATAGAATTTTTAACAATTTATTAGGGAAAACACAAACACTACAAAAAAATAAACTGAATGAATTTTTCCGTACATAAATAATATTGAAAACTAATGAATTTTCCCCATTTTTTAGTCAATTAAAAAAAATCTACTCTTTCATTCATATGTTTGTAGGCGTAGAGGTGAACCAACATACCGCAAACGGCTGTTATTGGTTATGTCGTTACGCAACATGATCTTATTTATAATCTTGCTGTGTGATAATCAGATCTAGTCTTAGTTGGTGTAATGAGTCTCTGATATTTACACAAAATATAATATATATAATTGTCTAAGGTGTGTGTATGTGCGGGTCCATCAACCATCAGTGTTACCAGATGGAATTATTTTATTACAATTAATACATATCTTATATTTCAAAACGGATATTTTAATGATAATAACATTAAATTAACATAAAAAACATTAACAAATTGTAAATTTCAATTAAAATTACCCTAGTATTATATAATATACAGATGTATAGATACTGTAGATACAATTATCATACATCAATTATTATTATATATTCATTCCACAAACTATAAAGTTGAATTGTTCTGTTAATATGCGAAAATTCAAATAGAATAAAATACATTTTACCACACAATAAAAATATAAGCAGTCCTCTACAATTGTTAGCAATTAAAAAGCTGTTTTTTTCAACCTCTAAGAGTACCAATCGATCAAATTATCCGATTTTCAGGAAGCATTGTGCTCAAATTAATGTTACAGATTTGACATTGCATTGTGTATGGACAAGGAATAATAATGAATGTGTTTTTTCCCGTATTTATCGATGTCAACAAACTGTCGTATTGGATGAATGAATCCAAAGTTACCGTGTCAAATTAAAGTCATTGTTCACTCAATCAGTCGTGTTTCCTCTTTGTGTTTGTTATAAATGTAAACTTTAGTTAAATTTAACAATTCGCACATTCCCGCTGTGCATATTTTAAAAACTCTTTTTGCATGCGAACATGAAAAAAAAACACAGTGAAAGCGAATTTCTTTCATTTCAAACGCGCATTCCACTATCGGAAAAGCGATAGGGGGTAAATAATATTTAATCAAACCCCCCCTCACTCAAATAGTATATATTTATATTGTTTTACTCACGATTTTCTGTGATTTTATTGGGTATTTATTATAAGTGACGCGGCCTCTCTTCTCTGAGGCCAGCCGTCGACTGAACTCGTGTCTTACTTTTCTCTAATATGTATTTTGTATTACAAACTCACACACACTCGGTTGTAATGGCTAGTTTTGTAGCTGCTTTTTAACTGGTAACTAGTTAATTTAAAAAAAAACAATCATCTAATAATAATAACAGCGAATAAACGTTAAAGAACCGCAATGCATACTCATTTTTCCTTATATTTGTAAAAGAAATGCTAGATAATTTAGCACATTTATTTGATGCATGTATAAATATTAAGATGTTGGACCAAGCAGACGAGTCTGAATGAGACACACTAATTTCAGTTCGTGTAAATTCTTGATAGAGAATCATCGCTCTTCATTACTGTTGTTTAAACACTATTAATCATTTTAATTACAGTGTTGCATCACTAAGAATCGTCTACTTGGTCCGCCATATTCATATTTATACATTCAGTTGTATAGACTTCTAATATATCGGTTTATTGAAGTTACAACGTCTTAATTAATTTAAAATTGTACAAAATAGGCTTTTGTGATATGGCAACACTATCACACAAAAAAAAACAATTAAAATGACTCAAATATTTTTATACACTATTCACGTTGAAGAATTTCGCTGGAGCTATGGCTCGCCGAAATGTTTACAACAATAGCCTAATTTGCACTTAAGAAAAACGTGAGAATTTCCAACTTTTCAAGTAAAACTAGCAGAGTTCAAGTTTTAGATCAACAAATTAATTTTAATATACTTCGTTAGGCTACACTTTGTAGAAAAATATATTTCAATCAGGCAAATTTGATTTAAGTCCGATATTTGACAATTTTAATCTTTGATTGATATGTTTATAGAGCAAATTATTTAATTATTAACTAGCTTACCGCAAATGGCTCGGATTGTGCGATATCCTAATATTATAGTTTTGACTACTGCACGGTTAAACTTTATTATATTAAATTGCTTATTTTTTATTCAATATTTCACCACAGACAATTCATTTAAATAAAGTACTATTTAAAGGCGATAGGAATTTATATACAATTATCTTGCAGTGCTCTAAGACTAATAAACAGGTTTGTACGCTCATTTTGTAAAAAATTAAAGTCATAAAATAACAAGACGATTTTTTATATTATTATTTATATTTAATGCATGCAAATGCTCTTTTTTGTCAACTTACCTGATATTATTAATTATTTAATATGTTTGATCGATTTTAAGGCTTTAAGAAACCAAATTTTCGATTCAAAATATTTATATTTATTAGTCGAATTAATAGGGAAGCGAGTAAAAGAAGGTGTAGAATAAATATTATGGAAACGTGATATTTTCACGCAATATTAGCACTTGTTATATAAAAATTACGATTTCAAGAAAGTACTCGTATTTCTCGTACATAACCAAAAATATTTTACAATTTATAAATACATATACAAACCTCAAACCATCGATTAACGTAATTCGGTAGTGACGGTGAAAGAATATCAATTTACAAGCTGTTAATTCAATATGTAGAACACCGAAATCGCTAGTTTTATGCACTGTTTATGAACAAATTAAAATATTTTGCAACAATAGTGTGTATTGTTAGCTCAACTACAAAGCCACGGGAAGTTAAAAGTGAAAGTTTATAACTAATGTGCTCATTTTTATGACATTATATCCCAGCATATTAAATAACCAATGAGAGATTAAAGGATACTTAATAAAACACGGTCATTGAGTATATTGGCACTGATTTCAGGAACTATATTCTAGGTTGTATAAATACATTAAATACTACTTTAGAAGTTACTACGCTTTTCATTATTTGTATTAAAATCAATAATAAATAAAAAATAAAGGCCACACAATTTGAAATATAAATATTTTGATTGAGGCAACACTGTCTTCAAAGTGATTGACAGTGTTTAAACAACAATGATGAAAAGCGATGTATAACTCTATCGATAATTGATATTGTCTCACTCAGACTCGTCTGCTTGGTCTGCCATCTTGATATGTATACATCCACTTGTGTGGCCTGCTTATTATATCGGTGGTGTTGATTAAAACATCATCCCAAAAGTCACTAATTGGAGAAAATCGCTCAATAACAACGCACAAATGTACATTTCTGTCAGAAATTTAATGTAATCTAAGTAGAATAATTAAAAATAAAATAATTTTTAAATTTTTGTAATCTAACATTATATATTATTTTATTTTAAGGCATATTTCTATAGACGAGACGGAGAAAATCCCCAGTTTAAGGCTAATATTCTCAATAAATACTATCTGGTGGAAATACAAAATGGTAATAATACGAAATAATTTGATAATCATTGAATAAAAATCTGCTTAAATGGGCACCGTGCATAAAAGGAGAATCTTTATAAATTTGAGGCGTTTATAATTAATAAATAGTATCTTGAACAATGTGACATTTCTAAATAATCCACCCACTGGCAGCACTGAAGAAACACCGCGCTTTTTTTTGAATAGTTGTCATAATACATAATTACAATTTATATGTAAGTAATCTTCTACTAATTTTGAGGTCATGATTATAGACGAGCACCTCAGTAAAATTATTTAAAATATTTTATTAATAAATCAATACAAGAAATGACACTTTGGTAAAGAAATATGTTGCGCCAATTAATTTAAATCTATATAGAAGTGTCATGCGTATTGTTTTCATACATTGAAATACATACATACGCGGGCTGTGGCCACCTGCAACACTGTTGTCCCTGAAATCCAACACTCAAGAGTATTTTTCTTAACAAAACATCATGATCATGTAAATTGTTTACATAGTGAACACAAACATCCGAAATCTCGTGTAATTTGTTTAAATAGTGATTATTATTTGTCCTTGAATATATCAAGCAATTTTCAATGAGAAATTTTACGATATTAATTGAAAGAAGGTGTAATGTTGTTAGAAAGATTGCCAAGTGACAGTTAAAAAGTACGAGAAATTCATCATCGATACATAAAAAGGATATTCGAATATATTTCCAATACCCATGCCATTATTTTTTTATTTATTAAGCCCACATTTTACAAACCTTTGTCCCACAATTTATTTATTTATCAAGTGTGCGGAGGTAGCGGGTTTGCTATTTGAATATAAAACGAATCACATTCGTGACTTGTATGCAAATCTTCTCGCTTTATTTTATTTTATCACAGCCAGAGCCGCCACAACTACACAAACTGTCACATTACTATCGAGATTATAATTAAAATACATTTTTACAACCCTTTCAAACACTAAAAACGGCATTTACATATTCAAACCATTAAAGGAGAGAGTCGAGCGTTTATCGTTCCTTTTGCGAGTACCTACGTGAATATATTATTAAAATAGTGTCATATTTTTAAAGCCCATTTAAACATTCCGACGGTCCTGGTCGATGGAGACAATGCCTTCGAATGTGTGTCAAGTTTAAAATGTAAATAAAAACACCAAACATTGCAAAAACAAACCTTTAAATTGCAAAATCAGTGACCTTCCTCCAAAAACGGGTGTAGGTTTCAAAAGATTTCTCTCAAAAAAAAAAATTGAATAAAACAAATCGAAACATTTTCAACATCGATATATTTAAAATTGACACTTTCATAATATAAATACATTTGCATATAAACAAACCGCCGGATAACTTAATAAACAAAATGTTTTAAAATTAACAAATTTATATTCAATATAAGCTCCCGATGTGGATAAAAATTACACATAAGCTCTGTTTATTTTAAATATTTTTATATATAATGTCTAACATCAATAATACACAACAACGATAACAACAATTTTACGATTATTATATAAACATTGAGATGAAAAAATTTAATAAAAAAAAAACATTTTTGTAGTTGATACAGAGTAAATAGAACATGAAAACATTTTTTTGTTGTTAAAGAATCAAATATGCAATGAATAAATTCTTAATGTTTTGATTCACCCAATCGCAAGATAATTTAAAGATTGTCTGCTTTTCGCTGTGGCTGTGTTTCATTCTGATAAAAAAACCAATGTGTTTTTTTAAAAAAATCAAGCAGAAGAAAGTATTTATGTATGTTTATTTTAATTCGTTTGCAGAGAAAATTTCAAACTTGAGACATGCTCAGAGACGAAATATGTATAATAACAAAAATAAAAGAACCAGTGAACATTTGTATTAAATATTTTTGGAATGTATTAACAGGTGCTTAATAATTAATTTCAAGCTAACGAGTATTGTGTCAATATTTTAAAATTCATTATAAATATGTGTCATTTGATAATAAATAAATTTTATTTCGAAAATGGCGCCATGGAGTGTCAGTTGTCAAGTAAATTATTGTTCTGCGCCGTATTAATGGAAGTAAAAACGAGATATTGAGACAGATTTATGCCAAGATGCTTCGTGGTATTTATCAAATAATTGGCACACATTTTATTATAAATCAAACACTCTTTTGTACCTTAATATAAATATTTTTTTTTGTTAAACATTTCAATGAAATAATTGTACTGCCTTCACACTTTGTACAATATTTATAATTATTTTTAGGGTTAAAAACATTACACGAACAAGACTCGTTTGAATTTGATGAAGAATGGCAGTCAAGTGTTGTACCGAAGAAAGAATTCGATGAGGAAATCTGCATTAAATGGGAGAAAAGCTCGGCACATTTAGTCTCCAATTTCCAAGAGTGTAGACTGAATGGGACATTTGTTGACGTTACTCTTATCACCAAAGGTCAACAATTTAAAGCCCACAGGATAATACTCTCCAGTTGCAGTCATTTCTTTGATAAAATCCTCAAAGAATCCGATTCCGATCACCCCATAATTATAATGAACGAAGTTGAAAATTGGCAATTGGAATTCATTCTCGAATTCATGTACGTCGGACAAATCAGCATTCTATACACACAGATTCCGATTCTTACAAAAGTGGCCAAGATGCTACAAATTAAAGGATTCTCCAATGACTACGAGCACAATTCGGATAAAACTGCTCAAAATGCAGTTTTTAATGAATCGGAGCCCCGCCTTGATAAACCTAAACTACTCTCTGATAGTAGTGACGTTTACAAAACCAACATGAAAAGTGCAATAAACGCTATAATTTCCCAGAAGATGATTTTCACCGAAGCATCCAAGCATTATAAAATACCCAAGATGACTTTGTATGACAACATTCTCGGAAAGAAGAACCGAACGTGTATTTTAGAAAAGATCGGTCTTCAAAAAAAAGACTACACGCTCATTTGCCACTTTTGTTCGAAGGCAAAACGAATTAGTGATTATATAAAAACTGATAAATCAATTAAAGAAGTCATCGATTTTATGACACAATTGAAGAAATCAAAAGATCCCACATTCGAGATATCCGAATTGAACGGATTTAGATGGTGGTGGGCGTTTTCGAAGAAGTTCAACATCTCATCCACGTTTCGAAACACTGATAGTTGATAATAATAATATAAAATTCAACATCCTATAATTGTAATATTAATCGGAATGTATGTATTAAAAAATCTGACATCTTACACTCGTGTTATTGCAACTTGTTCCCTTTTTATAAATAAATTAGCAACAGAATCCATGAATTAAATAGAAATTATGGCATTTTTAAATTATATCACAGGTAAACACATAAAATAATCATTTAAATGTCAGATTCTTTGAAAACGTTGATGGTTTCTCCTCCGTCTTTCAAACAAATAAATCTGGAACAGTTTTGCTGCGGTATCGCCTCAGGATCGGAATTCGCATCAATCAAATCTTGGAAAAAACTATCAGCAGACAACTCGGATGGAACGTCACATTTATAATTGCCTAAAAAAAATTGTTAATCTCGAATGTGCAAAATATTTAAATGAAAATAAATTTTTTACAGCTACATGCTCTACGACATCAATGAATAATCACACACACAAAATTGGAGGCGGTGCTGAAAAATAAAAAAAAGGCATTGGATGAGTGAAACAACATAAAAAAAATAAAAATAAAACACCTTTATTTTGTAAAAAACTAGTCAACAAAATAATAAAGGTTTAATGACTAAAATGACTGATTCCAAAGTGCAAATGTTTTTGAACCAACATGAATGGCAATAGACGAGATTAAACTCATCGGAATCGATCACAACCTGTTTTGACTTTCCTAAATGGAGTCAAAATCACTATTTCTCGAGTGCATATATATTAATATACACAATTAGAGTATTTTAGCATTGAGCTTTGACATATTCTTTCAATCGAACGCTGAAAAAATCAGCTACATGAACATGAAGGGATGGAAGATTTTTTAATTGTACAGACAACATAAAATAAAGTCTTTGTTCTTAAATTCAATTATTTCTGTATTATGAATAAATGCATTGAAAACTGACTACATCTTGAAATCTCCCATTCCTCCGAGTCATTCTATAAATCGTCTTTAATAGAAAAATAATAATATTTCTATTAAACAGGTGAAATGTTTAATCTAATTCGTACATATAAATTGGAATGTGAAACATGAAATGCATTGATCATCGATAATTTCTACAAGTCGTCAATTAATGAAAATACTGAAATGATCGAACATAGACAAAATAACACAAAACTCTCAAGCAATACTGTCAGATCTAAATATTAATTCAAGGCCATTCGTTAAATGTTTAAAAGTTAGGCATGATTAATTTCTAACTTATGAAAAATTCAGAATAACATGGAGATTCTGTCACTTATATAAAAAAAATGTCTTTCTAGAGCTTTGAGCAATTATGTACAACATTTTACAAAGTCATTGATTGCGATGAATCAATTAGCACAACTATCGTATCACTACGAAGATTTTAGACTATGTCAGTCTTTATTTGTAAGTAAAAAAAATTATAGTTATAAGCAACATGAATACAAGTCTATCAATGTTACAAAGTAATACAAGAATCATTCACGTAAATCATAAAGCACAATTGAATTAAATTAAAAATAATAATGAATGACACTTCACAATAAAACAAAGTGGTCAAAACTACAAAATAAAAAATGATTGATGACTAAAACACATTTGTAAATGTAATAATGCAGTGCAAAAATAAAATGTCTTTTGTTTTTTAAGTCATATTAGGATATTAATAAATGTGTAAATACATAAAGCACATTAAAGTCTATAAGTAACATGTGTATCAATAAAATATCTATATACATACTTAAAGACTAAATTATTAAACTCTAGCACAATCTACAGCCACAGCACTTAAGATTGAAAAATCTACTCTTCTTTTTACTCTTTGTATCCACCGGATCAATGGGAAGAGGGAGGGATAAATCAAGGTCTTTTTCTAAAGAGGAAACACTTTCTGAATTTGTATTGACGGAAGCGACATTATTTTGGGAATTTCTAAGAATGTTTTCCAGACGAGATTTTAACTGTCTGGGAGAAACACTTTTTACTTTTTCCACCATATTATGATCAACTTGACCGACGGACATTGATTTTTTTCTGAAAAAAATTGCATCTTCTTCGTGAAGACTTATTCTCGGTAATCTAGAATCCAAGCTTGTGTCTAGACTCTCTTTGTTTACGGTTATTAATTCAATGGGTTCATCTTTGATCGAGCCTGTCCCTTCATTAGAACAAGCCTCGGGGTAAGGGGAGTGAGATTCTATACTTTCGGGAGTATATGGGTCCATTGGCACATTAGAACAATACAAAAAGTGAGGGTCTATATTATTCACTAGAACATCTTCGTCATAGCACATGTAATCGGCATCTGTGACATTTATTTGTACTTCTGGTATAATACCGATAAAGTCTTTAGAGCCGTTTAAAGTGTCTTTAGAGGATATTATATTTTCGTTTGAAATACGGTGACAGAGCAAATTATTTTGAAAATCTGATGATAGGTTTTTATTCATGTCACTATTGACTTTCGAATCAGAGTCGAAACTCTCATAGCCACTGTTCTTGAGATCTTTTAGTTTTATGTCCCTGATAGACACGAGACTGGGATCTGTGCCTAGTCGAACAAGAGGCGTGTGGCGATCTTTAGAATTTCTATATCCTGAATCGTAACTAATTTGACTAGCTAATCTGTTTCGGAAAGCGGGTAAGGAAAGTGGTTCAAAACACTCTTTGGAAGGACATTTCGAAAGACTATGGACACTAGCGTGCCGGAGACATGTCTCCGAAAGCAGTGCAGAATAACTATCATTTAAATCATCGTCATCAGGCATGCCACATCCAACTATACCTTTGTCAGTTTGCAGAAGAACTCTCAGGAACACTGGCTGTAAATTCATAACATTACACAAAATAATCTAAATTTGATACAATTTAAAAAGATATAATAACCTTATGATCTCCCATACAACTGCTTTCACCGATGACTCCATATTCAATTCTTTTACGTAAAGATGGATTACTTTCTGCTGATATTTTCCTCAATTCAGCATGTTCTCCAAGCTTTGGTGATCCTTCCGATTGATTTCGAACAAGCCTTCTTCTTGTTGGTGAACCTTCTCTACCTTCTCCAACTCGACTACAAATTATAGATACAGTTCATTTATTATTTTTTTATAATTAACAATAACTGTTTTCAATTTGAAACAAAAGTAGAAAACGAACTTTAGTAGATTTTTATTTTATAAACTTACCTAGAATTGATGGCATGCATAATATTAGTGGGATCGGCGATACTTTTTCGACTTTGAGTGATTCCTGGCACCATCAAGCCGTCAAATTCAGAGTTACCAATTTTACGGGCTGGACTCTATAATAAATAGTTTTATGAATTAAAATTATAGACTAACTATTAGGTAATATCTTACAGAATTAGGTAATAAAGAAGTCCCGTATTTGTTTGGTGATGCTGATCGGGCTGGACTACTTTCTGAGGAACTGTGGCCTGAGGATCGATGACTACTTTTTGTAGGACTTCCTCCACCACTATCTGTAGATTCAGCTATAGATCGACTAAAAAATGATGAATTTTTTTGTAATATAATCAAGATCAAGTAAATATAAAAATAGTAAATACCGTGAACCATGTGTTGTGTGTTTTAATACTCCATCTATTTGTTCTACAATTGATCTTCGACTGTCAGAATGATCTCTTTGGCCCAACTTTTGACCATCTAAATGATTAATGATCATTCGAGCTCCCTGAGATAGTAAAATACGGTCGCACCATGCCGGACATCTGAAAATTTAAATTTACTTGTTGATAAATATGTATAAATTACAAATATCAACAATTGATTACCTGGTCTTCATATAATGTGTGGGTTGTTCTAAATTCTCTTCAAACGGATAAGATGGAGGGAATTTAATAGGAAATTCATAGAGATAAGGTTTCAAAATATCCAATTCCTTGTCATATTTAAGAACCTTAAAGATTAATATTATACTTATCACATTTTCAATATAAGCTGATTAATAATTAATTTAATTTACCCAAGACTCACGAAAGACCTTCTGGTGTTCCACATGAGAAAATTCTTTTTTACCCACTGTCAACATAATTCGGTCATCAGACACTGATTTATATTGTAATTTTGTATGTTCCACAGACTTTCCATTATGAATTCTGTTTGTTTTCAAATCTTCTGTTAATCGCTGTAATTAGGAAAATTCAAATTTATAAAGCATCTTTTATTATTCTTCCGAAACTAAATAATCAGTACTAACCTTAACAACACCGCCGGTATCAAGCCTAAAGTTGAAATCTCCAAATATGAAGAAAGGTGGCTGAGCAGGATCGTGATTTAAATGTTGTAATGTGTGAGCTAAAGCTCTCCGTCTACTTCGAGAATAAACCGAAGGCCAGGAATCTATAGCCAGCAAGTTTGAAGCATCGTGAAATAGATGTACATTGACCAGTTCAAAAGCGGTGCCTTTTAGAAGCCAACGGACACGTAAAAATCCTTTTCTTGACCATTTACACTAAAATACATTAAAAAAAATTCAAATTTAGAATATCCGATAATACATGTATTAAAGTAAAACATACTTCTGGAAAAAAGTGCTGAGGAAACTTGGCTTTTTCTTTTGTAGATATTTTTTCAATGTTTCCAGCGTGTACTTCTTTTCCTTCAGCAGGCACCCAACTCTGTGCAATATAGTCCCAAATTTTTACATCCGTTATTGACGAGTGCACAAAGTATATGTTGCCTAAAGCCTAAAAGATTCGAATACTTGAAGATATCCATACTTTGAATTAAATCTAGTTAAAGAGAACTTACGGTGAATTTTTCTGGAGAACTGTAGTCTTCGTCAAGGAATATACGAACTTTGTCATAAGCTTTTAACTCGTCACTCTCTAAGAGGCAATCTGTAAAATCACGTACATATTGCATTGATTTCTCATATGTCTTGCCACCAACTTCTTGCATATGTAGAGCGATGAATTTTGGCTCTGTTCTCGTTACGGTCATTATGAATTCGGCTGTCCATGTTGGCAACAACTCCTTGGGCTATAAGAAATAAAATGTGTGTTTGAATAATTAATCATTTGTACTTCCACATAAAAGTGTTACATTAACAAATATGTCTTGTTTATTTATTGAGTAGCATAAAAAGTTTGTTTGGAGGAGATAACGACGTATTTATTTGTATTACTTTATTTATTTAAATAAAAAAACACACATGTTCAAGCTTTTTTAATTTTTTTAACTAAAATAGATTGCATCTTTATACGGTAAATGTTTTCTACGGGATAATTTAAAAAAAAATCCATATAATATAAAAAAAATTGAAATGAATGAACTGTTTTTATTATTTTAATTAGGATGCAGTAATCAAAAACTTTGATGGCGTTGAAAGGTGACAAAGAATGGTCACTGACACGCGAGAGGTGAGTTCATTCACATCAATATTATAATGCGTGCATCAATTGATTCGAATGGATGCATTTGCCTTTGCATTCATCGTGAGTTGTAGATAGTATTTTGTCTCGAACAGACAGCGGCCAACCATTAGAGCATCACAGCGATTGCAATCTAAAAATAGCATCACTGTGTTTAATGCATTAAAAATGCGGCCATGAAATGCAGTCGAATTGGAGCAGGGAACAAATAAAAGAACACTTCACTCATTTACCGATAGACAGCTCTATGCATCAATTAAGATTTGTTGAATAGTTCAGTCTGTTTATTGTATGTCTAAAGAAGAATCTCTTATCACGGAAGAACAAATAATTATTGTTAGTTAAAATTTACTCTCAGCAAAAGATAAATTATGGATATAGGAAGAAAAGAAACAACATCTTAAGATACAAAATTAACAGTTGAAAAAATAAAAGGTACATTGACAATACAAAAAAAAGATGTTTTTCTTTCAAATGTAGTTAAGAATTTATATGTCAAAACCTTAAAAAATGCTTTTAAAGATAGAATTAGATTCAAAAGTAGGTCGCGAAGAGGGTAATATTAAAAATATTTCATTTAATCATTAAAATTACTACCAATATCCCGATTTCATAGGAAGTATATAAAAAATTATAGGTTTAACGGGTGATTTTAAACTGATCAAGTATCTATTATATTTCATCAAATACTAAAATCTTCATTATTTTGTGACAGTTGTACTTTTGCGAGTAATTTATTGAAATACTGATAACACATTGAAAACATTTTTCATCTCGTTTTGTGTCGGCAGTAAAATTTGTGTATTTTTGCCATGTTTATACAAACCAAAGTTGATCTAGACGTTTTTAATATTCATACAACTTGTTGAAAATATGTAATTTTAGACGTTACGTGGGTAAATAAATGGCAGTAAGTAGGTTTAATCCGCTAGGCTAGAAAATCAATAAAAGTGAATAATCACAATTCTTATCAGATTGTTGATAACAGGTATTAGAATAATCAATACTGAATACTATTGATCATCTTTTTGTTTATCCATTTTATATTTACTACACTCTTTCTATATAAGTCATCGGTGCGAAAAGACTTGGAATTTATTGATAGGTAGTAAAATCTCAAACATTACAGATGTTTGGTAAAGATCTGCGATGTGAATTTGAAAAAGTGTGCAAGGAAATCCTCAAAATTAAATTGTTTATTGCACAATCTGGGAATAAAAATAAGTGTTGCTTAATTGAATAGAGACATTTTGGGTAAAACGAACTTGAAGTTTATAATTATTGAGGAACTTTGTGCATGCATAGTGAGATAATGAATATTCGAGAAATGAAAGCAAACATTCTGTATCCATTTTGTTCCTCTAAATATTTGACAAGCTTCAATTGTATACAAATGTAAATAAATAGCAAGAATACTCACAGCCTCGAAGATGGAGCCGACATTGGCGGTGATGAGCAGCAAGGGAACTCTTTCAGTGCAAATCTTCTTGAACTTCAGCATGGCTGTCTTCTAGTCTAGTCTAGTCTAGTCCAGTCCAGTCCAGTCCAGTCTAGTCTTGTCTATAACAGTTGTTGATAGTTGTAGTCTAGTCAGTAGTCATCAGTGACTAGTCAAGTCATAGAAGACAGAGTCTGTCCAGGAGCAGCCAACGGTCCATGTCTGTCCTCCTGTCACTGATTCTGTTCACGACAACACAAAACACCACACTGCATTATAAATACATTCCAATATCATTATTCAATTAAAACACTATTATTTACATTTTTTTATTACTTTCAGGTCCCACCACCTTAATTGCACAATTTCAGCTGATAAAAACGATAAACATCAGTGAAATCAATAAAAAAATAATTAATAAATACCTCCACAATCGATTAGCGTTTAATTTTTAAAATTAAAACGAAATTTATGAGTATGTGAAAAATATAAACGTATACCCCACAAATTTGGACCAATGGTAGTCCATATTCAATATATTAGTGTAATAAGGGTGTTTTAGTGAGTCGTGTGTGCACGAATAGACTAGAGCTTAGTAGTATTGGTGTAGAAGCATACGCATCGCACGTACACACTTTCATTACACTATTATATTCAATACGTCCCTTATTGTATGTTATTTACTAGTTTAATAGAAAAGATAAAAGGGAATTTTCAGGACAACATCATTCCAATATCATTTTTGATCCCCAATGATGATTTTCACAACCCGCCAATTCAAATCCATTGATATTGGGCGTTTTATTTTAACTTCAGGTTATTAAAATAAGTTATAATGGATATGTTAATAACAGTATAATGTTAAACTATACATTTAACTCATTGAACAATGTGAAGAATTTTCTACGAATGCACGAATACTTACATTTTTTACATTTCATTCAAACAACGAGACAAGGCATGTTATTTATTTTTTCTTGACGGAATCGCAAAAATGTCGTGTGACCCTACTCGATTGACGTCACGATTTGTTCAACAAACAATTCATATAATATCTACTTTATCAACTGTTAGTTAATCGGCAAAAGGCTCACGAATGTCGTGTTTCTCTATGCTAAACTTTAGTGATTGTGTATAATCACTCTTGCATCAATCGGCACTCTTTTGGAAAACATCATACCTTTTCACATTTAATTCTTAATAGATATGTGATCACTATTGTCTTTTACAATTTGTAAAATATTATTATGAGGCCACTAGATTGAGAGAAGACCTCGCCTGAGCGAAACACAAACTCGACTAAACTTTGTATTACGACCGTTTTATCAACACCGACAACGAGTTTCAGGGCTGTATTTTATCAATATTTAAAAAAAAATGCATTTTTATTTAAACAAATGTGCATCTATAACATGGATTGTAATTAAGTTTCCAACAATGAAACGATTTTTTGACTAAATGTATTTTTTTTTAATATTGTCATTTGATTAAATTCCCGAAAAAAAATATATTGTTATGAGTTGTATGGCTGCATAGATATTAACATTAGATATCTCATTACTTATAAATAACTCGTGTAGCCCGTGTATTGTTGCACTCTTCTCTCCTAGTGACCACTGAGAGTGGTTGTGACAATAAGAAGTAGTCTTTGGTAAAAAGTGAGCCTAGATGTATTTGAGTGTATGTTTGAGTCCATATGACATGTAGTAACAATGCATTTACCCATTTTACTGTGAAATATAACTAAAGATATGAAGAGAGATGTTTACAGTATAATGTTTGCCAGGTAACTCATGTTTTTGGTCACTTGATCTAACCACGCATTTAGCCACTCATGTGATATCTTATGTTTATATATATGTATGGCTGTAAGTATTGTAGTGGTAAATCTGTGAGGAGTATGTGTAGGTGTAAAGATTCAATTTACTATAATATTTTTCACACAATCCTGAATACATCGTGACGTTTGAAAAGCCACAAGCTTGGGGGCTAATGGAATATTTTGCTGTAAACATTGAATGTAATTAATTAAATTTTATACAAAAATATCGACTGTCTCGTGACCTACATCCGTTTGTCAGTCCACGCTTTGTACGTTGGAAACATGTTAATTGAATTGAATCTAATGCGCCTTTATAATAAACAAAACAGTTATACGTTGCACTTTAGAAATGCATTTTTTTAAATATTAAATTTTGTGTTATTTTTAAATCATGGTCACCGCATGATCGTAGCGCGCATGTGCTGAAAATAGTGATTGTTGTGACAGATGCCCTGTTCGGGGAAATCCCTTTCAGGCCGATGATTCTGACCTATTTTAAATTATAAATACTCAAATTACAAAGTAAGAAGCGTTCTATATAAACCTTAAGCTTTTTCAGATGCTGAAAATCAATCACCAAATATTTTTCAGCAATCCAATATTCATTTTTTCAGGTGTAAAAATGGTGAGATTATTTGTGTTGGTCCTTGAAGCTTTTTGCATTTTATATGCAACTGCTGAACATGTGTCTGAAACTGAAATGTTTTCATTGCCCATCACAGCGCAAATGTTTAATTGGAGTTATTTGGGTAAAATATTAAAATTGTTAAAAATAAAATACACATTGACCACGCCTTGTTAATATTTCAGAATATGACACTCAGTATCAATTTCATCCGTCAATTATGAATAAACCAGATTTACCGAATTGGCTTCACTACATTTACAGCATAAGGCATCATTCAGGATTCATATACGGGACACCTCCGCAGAATCAGAAAGATTTGATGGTTAATAATATTAATAATATTACATATTATAGTATTTACCTAATAATTATTATTTTAAAAATACAGATTCAAGTTGTCGCATTGAACAAAGTGGATTATGAAACGAGGCGTTTGGTGTTTCCTTTGAATATAATGAAGAAGGATAAGATAGCTGCTTACGAGGTGCAAATCAAAATTGATAATTTAAACGTTGAAGATTTAATCGACGAGCACAGGTATTTTTTTTCAATCTTTCATTCGTCATATCTATATGAGAATATGTTTTATTTTTTTTTGTTTTTTAGAATGGAAAGGCTGAAGGATATATTTCGAAAAAAACTATGGCGAGAGAGCTCCGATGATTTGTACACTACTTTCATTGCATCCGCCGTTGAACTCGGTGCTAGATTGCCTCTTCTACCGGACGAGGGTGAAGGGTAAATTATATTATTAGACAAATAAATGAAAATCATCTTGAAATTGCTTTATTAATTTTAGAGTTGTTCTCAAGCTCGGTAGTTTCAAACCTCACTCTCAAGAATTATTACAATTGCAAGAAGAAGTAAAACCATTGTCAAAAATGACTTGGTGTCCTCGAGATTTTAAGAGAACGACAGTGGAAAGATTATTTAGAGATGCCGGCTTTAATCTTGATTGGTGTACATTCCGATTGGTATTTATTTTATTAGTCTCGTAATGTTTTATTTATGTAAACTAAAATCTTAAATATTCCAGATTGAAGCGGATGTTTCTCCTAGTTTTGAAAAAGAGAACACAAATTTACGGTCTAAGCTTGTGAAAGACGATCCTTATGCCACAAGGCCTGGACATAGACCAAATGTTTTTGATGATGGATCTCGATTACTTTCTATTACAAAACAACAAGTACCGCAGAGAAGCTATGTTCATGAATTTACATTCACAATAATGTTGCCGACATTAGTGATGGTATCTCTCGTCTCCATATTGAGTTTCATCCTGTGTTTCCACTGCGAAGGAAGGTAAGTGAATTTGTTTTAATGCTCACACGTTTTCTTAGTACATTAATACTACGATTACTTACAGAGGAGACGTCGAATCTGAAATATTTTTCCGAGATATTTATCATATTTGTTCGGATTATGTAGAAAGTAGAAGGTTTCGGTAGATATTATATTATGCTTTCGTTTTCATATCTTGACGGCATGGAAATTGAAACTAACAACACATTTCAATAGTGGAAAAGTTGAAATGCTTTAAGTGATGATTTGGTAATAATACACTATTATTTTTAATTTAATGTAAAATTATTTCAAATGAATTATTAAAGCATTTTGCCTTTTCATCATCGATATTTGTAATGGAAGGAAACTTCACAGAATTGAATGCATCTATTGATGATTGAATGCAAACTTCTTGAAAAGCATGGAGAGATAAAAACTAACACAGAATACTTTACGATTGTTTAGTTTTTTTTGTATATGAATTTCAAGAATGAGAGTGTTGAATTGGATCTTTTGTATATTATATCTTATACACGGTTTCTTACTTTTGATTCTTCTCCTTCATCCACATGAGATTAGTATGTGAATATAAAGACAAATTTCCATGCAGATCTCCAACGAGCCCAAAACCGGAAACCAAGACCAATTCTTCCCAACCAATTGGAGAAACTCCCCGAAAAAATACTCAGAATACTGGTGATAATGTGGGAGACTGTGTCAGTAATAAAAGTTACGGGGGTGTTAGGTAAATTTAATAACATATATTCAATACAGATTATATAATAATATGATGTTTATATTTCAGTTCTAATGAAACCCTGCCTAAGCCTAAATCAACTCAAAATCTTTTAGTTGATTACAACAGACCGCAGCCTCCGCCTTACCTCGGAGCCAATACCAATTCTTTGATTTTGAGACAAAGACATGAACCGAACCAAGAAAGATTATCCAACCATGCCAGAACACTGGAAGAAAGCTTGCAACTACTTAATGAAGCCAATATCGGTGATCTTGACTATGGTATTGATAGAATTATTTATCCGAGCGATAGAGTACTTTTGGATGCCGATCTTCTGTTGAAAAATGACCTGGAAGGTAATGCAGTTGATGAAGACTATATCCACATCAAGCCTGAACATGAAACAACATTCAGATCAGGCAATGGAGCCGTAAATAACCCGGACCATATTTGACATCAGGAGAAAATTAAAAAATGTGTTGTTTGGGATAATTCTGCTGAACCGCCGGTTAAAACTTGGTTTTGCTAAATTTTCTCCCGATAATAACTGTTTCGTAGGAATAAAACGCACTAGCAATAACATAGTTTAAATTAAACTGTTGATTTAACAATACTTTTTTATACTTATTTTATTAATAGCGTTGTTATAATATTGCTGCAATAGTAATTAACATTAAATTGTATTATTAAAAAAACATATCTAGTCATTGCAATATTATATAGTCTTATTTATTATCCTAGAATAATTTGTCATAACCAAATTTATAAATCCAAACTAAGGACTGCATTTGGTAGTATAATTTATTCATTATAATCATGTAGAAATGTCTCTGCTTTGAATAAATAATATCACATAAAATATTTGTCTTTCTTTCCACAAATTCAATTTAATTTATTTTTAAATAAGCAATTTGTTATTTAAAAGTCATTGCATACTAAATAAATCAAGAGTGAAATATATTTTAATAATGAAATTTAAATTTTAACAATAAGGGATGAAAAATTTAATACATGTGAAATTTATCATAGAATATGGTAAATTGTTTATATTATTATTAGTTTTTATTCAAGATCAACTCAATTACTAATTGCATTACAATACATATTAGCTTAATTAATCATATAAATGTTCCTTAGACGCTATATATGTGACAATATCTTGAGGTGTAGTGAACTTGTTTGCTTCCTCATCGGGAATATCAATTTCAAATTCTTCTTCGATCGCCATAAAAAGGTCAACTTGATCTAATGAATCTAATCCCAAGTCAAATATGAAGTGAGAATATAATTTCAACTCGTTAGGCTCCATGAAGCTTATTTCCGCTGTGACATGCAAAACTCTGTTTTCAATAGATTCTAGTTTTAGTTTGTTAGTACAGAATGTTCGTTCAACTGAGAATATTGGGACCATCAATGAGGAATACCATGGAGATATGCTCTGGAGGGACATCCGCCCCCACTGAACTGACGGGACGAGTACGAGTCGGAATGCTTGGCTCATCTCACGGCATACCAATGCCAGCCATCTGGATCGGATACCGAGTAACAACGACATTGCAGAGGGCGGAGCTTGTGGCTTGTTGCTCACTATTTTCTATCACCACCTGACACTCAAAGATCTGAAGGCTTAAACTGAACACCGACTCACCGTTACTTTAAATGTGCATTTATATCTTCAAACTGTCGGAACAAAACAATAAATTAATAATTATGTAACAATATTTGATTTTTGTCTCATACATGTCTGCAAAAACCGCATTTCCTTTTGGCAGCTATTAAACCTTGCTTCATGAATGTGTAGAGTTAAATGTCATTCTTCTTCAATGGTAATAATAAAAAAACAAGAGAACTTTCAACAAATTTAATTGAATTTTTTTAAATAAGCAATTTGTCAGGTCATCGCATATACACAAATGGAAAAAATACCTCACATGTAATTTCAGTTAATTTAATTGTGTTTTTGGAAGAAAAAAATTATATTTGTAGGTACAATTGAATTAATTGACTCAATAGCATAACATTATTATCAAGTATCATTATTATCAAGAGTGAAATATATTTTAATTAGAAACAATGCTTAGTTAAAAATGTAACAATAGGGGACAAAATTTTGAATTCATTTTTTTTTTCAAATACATACATATGAAATTCATCATTAAATATTGAAAATAGTTTAGATTATCTATAATTTGGATCAGTGCCAATAATTTCATAAACCAAAAATCACATTCAACGTTCGATTTATCTATGAAATTAATAAAACAAATCACCATTACTTTCTATAATTAATTTAGTCCGTGGCATTATAATAAGACTAAAATTTCTAAAAAATTCCTTATAGAATAAGCAATCTATCACAAAAAATACATTTCCTTTTTTCTACGCTTTTATATATAAAAATAAGAAAGTGTCCAGCACGTCATTCCTACAATTCATTTCCATCTTAATTCACAGCTATGATGATGTTTATTTATTTTTTAAAATCAGAATTACAATTTAAAAATCACTTTTCTCATTTTGATTTGATTGGAATAAATTTTCAGATAACACTAGTTTTACTCGTTTGTTAAAATATTGCATGACACACTAGTAAAATTTTAAATTAAGTATCCATTAAAAATCACCAAGCAACTGTTCAAAATGTACTCTTTAAGAAGTTTGTTAAAAGGCAAACCAGATCTATTAATAAGGCAATTAAATTACTAATCTACTCGATAATTTATATACCTATTGCTGATTTATAAATACCAGCATTATATTATTTTCTCTGTAGCATTCATCTAAAAACATTTTCTCTAAAATAATATATTGAAATGTATATGTAAGTTATTTTTGAAATCTAATAACAATTAATATTAAATAATATGGTGAATTTTTGTTCTTATGGAATGTATTAAGATTTGTAAAATATAAATATTTTTGATGAAATTATACACAGATGATTGTCGATAAGTTCTTTGGATATGAGATAAATTATTTTGAACTTGGAACGATGAAAAATGTCTATATAATAATAATAATATTCACATTTTAATAATATTAAATACATGATAATTTAACAACCAGATTGGAATTTATAATTTACCTGAACACATCTCACACTGGTTTTATTGAAAACACGGTGCAGTTTTCCAATATATATTATATTAATAGCATTATAAATATTTATTGCTCTTTCCATTTAACAATTTGGTCGTTTTACATCAATGATCCAAGATCAACACATTTTGAAACAATCGTTTTTTCACATAGTTATGAATGCAGCTAAGTATATTTTTAAAATATACATACAAAGGTAATGAAAAATAATATTAATAATTGAAAGTGACACAGTAGAAGTAAAATATATAAGATTTAAGACAGTTTTTAAAATATACCAAAGTCTTCCTTAATTGAAATCCTCTCTAATATTTATTCATATTCTCATATATAATTTGATAAGCCTACAGACAAGTAAAAGTCTCTTAACTAATCACAGCAGACTCGGAGAGTGAACAATAGAGACTTGAATATAAAAATCACCACATTGAAAGCAATAAATGTTTTTCAATGCAATATAAAAGCAATTAGTAAAGAATTTCGAGATGAGATAATAAGTCACCTCTCTCTCAATATTTGCTTATGACATTCACAACATTCTTGAATGATTGAGTAGTATCCTCCTTTATATATAGAAAATCAAATATTAATGATAACACAATATGAAATGAAAACTCCGAGAACATAAAAATGTTCTATATTTGTCGATAACAGCTTTGTGTGGATGGATTTATGACAAATTTCTTGGAGGGATTATATCATTCATGACAATTATGTTGATTCCATTTTATTTGGATATGTACAGTACATATTTTAGTGTATTAACTTAATAGTGTATTAACACTTTAAAGATAATATTATATAATATACTCTTTTTCCAATATAAAGAGATCGATATTGAATTTTCGGTGGAAGACCCTAATTTATAGTATGTAAAGATGTGTGCGTAAAAGATCTTATTTTTGGAGACTCTGTTTTAAGATAAATTTTATAAGAGTAAATGTTACATTAAGAAAATATGCATTGAAAATTTAACTTTTTATTCTTTAAATTTCTCAAAATTATTGCAAATGTTTATGGAAACTTACTGGATTTTGTTGATATCTTTGAGAAAATCACAATATTGCTTCTAGTACTTCTAATCTAAAGCTTTGTAATTAAAATGGTTTGATCATTTGTTAATGATCGATTGGAATTCAAATGAACAAATGTAGCAATCTTAATTTTTAAATACTATATCAACATTGTACTATTGCATCGGTTGTAAAGTGGATACTCTCGTGAACGTCGAACGTTCACATTTTTCTTGAAATATTACTGTTACTTAAATCGATATTTCAACAGTTTATTTGTCATTTGTTTAAATCTTAATATTATATATATTATTCATGAATTAAAAATTACTTGTGAAAATTTGCAATATATGTACAATTGGAGAGTGTAGCTTATTAAAATTGTTTCAATATATTATAAATAAAATCGCACATAATCGAGAAGAATCAAGCCAAAAATTGGTTGTGTAATTTTTACTTATAAATATTCTCAAAATTCAGAGGAACATTGACTCTCCCATGCTTATATGATGGAAGAATCTTTTTGGAAATAACTAGAAGTTTCATTTTAATGATGTATGTACAAATAGACTTATTAACATTTTGAAATTGTGCTTGAATAGACTCAATCATGTGACACTAATTATAAAAAACTAAAGATTATCAACTATTACAAATCTGAGGTTAATATAATCACTGACTTGAGAGATAGGGCAAGGCGGTCATTATGTGTCAGAGCTGATGACCAGCTTCCGATATGTACTGCGTCAGTACCGTATCGAAGGCCTCTTGTACATCACATTGAACTTTTGACATCCAACTTATGTCTAAAACTGTTGCCTGAAATTATAACATGTATTTAATTGTATATACTGATTTGATTTACTCCCATTGATTATAATTTACCTGATGCATTGAATATACGGCTGTGACGACCAGTACATGCATTATGTTATGAGAATTAAGGTACAAGTCCACAGCGCCGGGACACCATCTTTCAGGAATGTTCATCGCACCAATAACTCCACCCATCACAGATACTACATCCTAAAAAATATTATTTATTCAATAATATGCAATATAATAACATTCACAACATGTATCTACAAATTGACAGTTTGAAATAATAATATTTTCAATTTGGAATATGTTTATTATTGAATATTTCAGTGGAAAAATATAGGTTTGGCTTTCATTTAACATATACATTCAAACTTTGTAGGTATTTATTTTAAAAAAGTTCAAGTGTAGAGATATAACTCTAGACATGCTAGATTATCTATTTACAAATCAAACACAAACAAAACTGCTATGATATCACAAATCACAGCCGTTTACGGTAAGCTAGTTCATACTCACACATATGTAAATTAATATTATCAATATACTATTGATTTGAATAATTCATTGAAGAAGTTTTTGTGCGTTCAACCAACAAGTCTAGCAAGTATATTATTTTGCAAAGTTATATTAAATTACTAGTAGTTAATAAAATCAAATTAATAACATGAATTAAGCTAAATTTATAATGAATTAATTACTTAAATAATTCTAATAATTATTTAAGTCCACAGTTTCTTCTTCTTATTATCATATCCATACATTATAATTGAAGATCTTGGCGGAAAAACACCAAATGTACAAAAAAATGATTATATTGCAGACATATTCTATGTTATCAGTTTTATCAATATGATTGAGATTGAGTTTTATCAATTGCAGTTTTTCCGCCAATGCCTTCAATCTCTTTTGGCCATATTCAATATAATAGTAAAATGACAGTGTGTGCGTGCGGTGCGTACGTGTACCTATTCTACCAAGCTCTAGTCGGCCAGCTCTATTCCTATACACACCAATACTATCACCTCTAGCACGACTCACTAACACACTATTATATTGAATACGGTCGTTTGACATTAACGTTGATCAATCTCGGTGGATGTTTTACTTAAAATGTATTCAAATATATAAATATTTACCTGTAAAACAATATGTGTAAGAGATGCAGGATGACCACCTCCATAACTGGTAAATCGGAAACATGCCAATATTATTCTCATAAGAAAAGGCAACAGGAAACAAAGTCTTCTTTCCCAAGGAGACCACGCCACCATAGCCTGGAATAATTCAATACAATATTACATAATAAATGAAGCCACACATGCGTTAATCTCATTACAGTTAAGTTAAACAAATCTTCACTCACTCATAATTAAACTAATTTTTTTAAATTGTGTGTATTTAATTACCTTGTATAAACCCCATATACTGAAAACACAGTAGGCACCAATTATCGTCCAACCGATAACCCAAGGAAGGCAAAACACTGTAGCTGTGACCATCGGCAGTGCACCTGAAATAAAATATATATAAATAAATTAATTAAATATATTCGAGGCACAAGAGTTCCTGTAAATATTTTTCACACCCTTTGTGCTGAAGCACCTTTGTTAAACCTTACAAAATGGCGAACTTTCACCCTACTTCAAAAGAAGCCTTTTCATGAGAGCCTCCTGGCCCACATTTATTCTCTTTTCATTGCAAATGTGCTGTTAGAAATAGAGCGATGACTAGAAAATTATTTAATTGAAAATTACATTGCCGTATGTATATTTGGGTTGTGTAATGCGGTTTTTCGTACGCAATTCAACAAAGAACCCTCATTGTTGAGAATTTGTATTCAACCCTCCTAAAAAAACCCGCTCTCTCAAAATACTTAAAATGAAGGTTGTATTATTCAATATATTAAAACGGATTTTTTTTTAAATAAATGCTTTCCACATGTGCGACCCAGATTAACAACAGAAATTGGGAAATGTAATTGGGACTCGAGTAAAAAAGAGAGGTTATTACAACTGGGAGATCAGGAATAATATTAATAAAATCGTCTTGATTCAGGTATTTCTCTGATTTCCTGTATTGTAAGGTAAATACAGATTATTAATTGGGTGACCTGTGCAAGTATTAATAATTAAGATCACCGTTAGAAAATGAATTAACACGTTGTTGTGTCTAAAAACAAAATTTTCAGAATTATATAAATTTCATGAAAACAGTAGGGATAAGCCACCCGACAATTTTTGTAAATATGATTTTGCATTGTCCTTTATTGATTTTAATATTAGTAGAAGAGTTCCTTTACCTAAATGTAACCTATTATTTTATAAGAATTTTGAATTTATTATAAAAAAAACCCTTAGGTTGACGGAATTTTATAACTTATAATACAGACAATGAAAAAACACTTTGTTGTGTCTAATTTTTTTTAAAGTTACGTATTCTAAAAAAGCCCCCAGGGCATATACAGTATAAAATAAAATATATTTATAATTGAAAAATATTTTTAGAAGTCCCAATCATCAACTGAAAATGTCGTTATATACATGTTAGACTTGAATTAACTGACAATATTTAAAGTATCACAAATATAACCGAATAAAATAGTTTTATTATTAATAAAATAAAAATTAAAATATTAATTGCATTTTTAACAGACACAAGAACACGAAATAGTCACTATTGAGTACTTCTCAGAAACAGCTGATTCAATGATGGTGGCCCAAAATCGATTCCAAAACCACTATTAATATTTTGTTCTCAGTTAATTCAAGTATATCGGAAACCACCGATATTATAAGGTCGGATGAATGGATGATCAAGATATTAAGATGGTGGACCAAGCAGATGAGTTTGACAGAGGCAACACTAATTATCTCACATCTTAATATTGATTCTCTATTTCAAAAGAACTATTTATATATATATATATATATATATATATATATATATATATATATATATATATATATATATATATATATATATATATATATATATATATAAACAATAGTGACATACCCGTGTGTTTTTTTTCAATGCAATAAAAACTATTAGTAAAAACGCATTGATAATAAATCTTCTTCAATATTTGATACATTCATTACATTTTGAAAGATTGAGTAGTATCGGCTTGTATATTATTATCAAACACTGATCATAAAAATGTTCTATATTTTCGACTCACTTGCTTAAGTGTGGGGCTTTATGATAAATTGGATATTATATCACACACAAAAAAATATATACATATTAATTTATTCAGATAATATATATAATATACTCATCTTGGAAGACCCCCTAATTTTCACCAATAAAAGATACTTTATTTTTGGGATAGTGTTTTATAAATTTTATTAAATTTAAGAAAATATGGATTATTGCAAAATGAACTTAATTTTGTTATATCACACACATAATCTAAAGCATCATTGTTAATGACTTGGTAGAACACAACACATCAACACACACATATAATAGTTATTTTTCTTGAAATATATATAAATATATTTATTTATTTTATTTTTTAAATCTATTATATATATTATATATTAAAAATTACTTGTATTTAATATATACAATGAGATGTTTATAAAATGTATCAATATATTATAAATAAAATCGCCATAATCGAAAAATCAAGAAAAATTATTGTTTATTTTTACTTATAAATATTCTCAAAATTCAGAGGAACATTGACTCTCCCATGCTTATATGATGGAAGAATCTTTTTGGAAATAACTAGAAGTTTCATTTTAATGATGTATGTACAAATAGACTTATTAACATTTTGAAATTGTGCTTGAATAGACTCAATCATGTGACACTAATTATAAAAAACTAAAGATTATCAACTATTACAAATCTGAGGTTAATATAATCACTGACTTGAGAGATAGGGCAAGGCGGTCATTATGTGTCAGAGCTGATGACCAGCTTCCGATATGTACTGCGTCAGTACCGTATCGAAGGCCTCTTGTACATCACATTGAACTTTTGACATCCAACTTATGTCTAAAACTGTTGCCTGAAATTATAACATGTATTTAATTGTATATACTGATTTGATTTACTCCCATTGATTATAATTTACCTGATGCATTGAATATACTAATGTTTTATTAGTACATGCATTGTGTTATAAAATTTGGTGGGGTAGTAGCAAAATTGTCGTGTGCTTTTAAGTTTTTATAATAATATGTTTGGAATATGTTTATAATTGAATATTTCAGTTAAAAATTATTTATTTATTACACAAACTTTTAATTTATTTTAAATCGCAATGTATAAGATATAATCTAGATATATAGATTATCTATTTACAAATAAACACAAAAAAACTGCTATGATATCACAAATTCACAGCCGTTTACGGTAAGCTAGTTCATACTCACACATATGTAAATTAATATTATCAATATACTATTGATTTGAATAATTCATTGAAGAAGTTTTTGTGCGTTCAACCAACAAGTCTAGCAAGTATATTATTTTGCAAAGTTATATTAAATTACTAGTAGTTAATAAAATCAAATTAATAACATGAATTAAGCTAAATTTATAATGAATTAATTACTTAAATAATTCTAATAATTATTTAAGTCCACAGTTTCTTCTTCTTACATTTTACAACTTAATTAAATATTAACAACGTGTCAGGGATGGAGATGTATACGATAAAGGAAAATAAGTTAACAACAACATTGTTTTGTTATAAATTTTATACTTTGTTAAGGTTTTGCATGAAATGGTGACAAGTTCAATAAACGGCCTTTTGACTAATCCAATAAAAATATAGCAAAATAATAAAAATATTCCACAAAACACTATATGGATGCGTTTTTTCTCACGTTAATATATTTTAATTGACATTTTCATTTGTTAATGTTTTGCTTGGATTTAAAATAATAAGGTTATATTTTATATTTTCTTTATAATTGATTCTTTTCCCATACTCAACCTGTACATTGTAAGACCTTTAAAAATTATGTCAAAAATGAAGATCCAATTTTTCTGTACATCGTCGACAATGTCGAGTTATATTTTATCGATGAATGCACTAATTAACTTTTTAGGTGATTAGTGTATAGTTTTATCCGTAAAATCTCATAATATATTGAATATCATTTGCGCGGTGGCCAATGCATATAATTTCATTGCACTTTTAGTGGAAGAATCACCGTTTTTAATATTTCCCATCGTTGTTTAAAGCATAAACTTGATTCGCAAACTGCATGTATACATTTTTAAATTAAAATATCATGTTTCACTGCGACTTGGGATCTCCCGTAATGCTCTAGTGATAAAATAATATAAAATGTATACAAATATAAATAAAATAAATAATATGGCTCTTTTACTGACATGGCATTACGGCATTTGACTAATATTAGCTTTAAATTTAAACAATAAAGTAGAACATGATCGATATAAAATTGACTGTTGGAATATAAATAATATTGGTATGAACCATGTCACGCAATATATTATGTACAATCTAATATCATACTTTAACCCTTCACAATATTATTTTACAACAGTCCATTAATTATTGACACTGAAACCTGTCGTAGGCGGAATATTGTATACTAATTGCTTGAATCACTAGTTGCGTTGATAAATGAACTAAAACATACAACAAGAAGTCGAGATGAACACAAAAATATACCAAATAGAATTTAATACGTATGTGAACTTTTGACCTGATTTTATTCAGCGCAAAAATATCAGACATTTTCCATTAAGAAGTCTTAAAAGAATTTTGGAAACCTGGGTGTGTCATTAAAAGTTGCTTGAAATATCCAAGGATAATAATAATATGTCACTGTGTAAACAATTTACAAGATCATGAGAATGTTTTTGTAAGAACAATTCCTTGCTCATGAATGTCGGACTTTAGGTACTACAGTGTTGCAGGTGGCCACAGCCCGCGTATGTGTGAAGTATATGTATAATATGCGCATGCAGTAGTGCTGGCCACGTTACAATGTATGAAAACAATATGCATGACACTTCTATAGATATAAGTTTATTGTACGGAACAATTTTTTTAATATATAATTTAAATTTTAATATGAGTATTATTTTTCAAAAACAATAAAGTTTGACCTGGTTTTATTTAAATTATTTTCAAATCTGTAATAATATGACTAAAATTAACCAAAAAAATACGTATTTTTTTAGCAACTCAATAGCCCTTATTTTATTGATTATCTTTTAAGAGAATTTATATTATATGATACTTTTAAATATATTTTTAATGCACATCGATTGATTCAGTAAAAGACGTATTAGCAAACTAAATAAAGGTCAAATTTTAAGGGACGGAGTTAACAAACGAAGTAAAAAAAAATTTCGAGACAATAGAAACTCTCCGCCTTTTACAAACTTAGGAACAAAAAAAAGCCAAGTAAACTTTGAAAGTGGTTTAGCCTAGAGTTATACAAAAAGCAATCCTATAACTACCCGGGGATTTACATTGATGATCAAACAGTTGTCGTTTTTATTTATAAAACTTAAAATTTTAAAAGTAAAAACCAATTTCTTAATCCGTTTATAGCCTTTGATATATTTATATAGAAAAATATGTGCATATATGAGAGAAATCATTAATCCATTCCAATGAAAAAATATATACCAAAAACTGATTCAAGCCGAAAGAGGCAGAGTTAGAACTAAACATTTTGTTACACAATATATATATTTATATATGATATATATTTATATATGATAATGTTTATTTTATGAATTCTATATAAAATGAAGTTTATTTATTTAGTTAAAATGGGTGCATGAATAATGATAATTAAAAAAAAATGTAACCCATTACTTTCTATAGGAAAACTGACGATATTAGCTTTGATTATTATTTAACTCTAACAATGTTAACATATATGACTTTATTAAAATAGTAGACTAGGCATTGGCATTAAATTTAATGGCATTGATTTGGATATTTCCTAATCTATTTATTTATGTATAAAATTGATTTACGTTTATTTATTACGTTAAAATGAGTGCATGGAGATATGAATTATTAAATTTGCTAAATAAAAATATAACCATTTGTTTCTAAACTTCAGGACATTGCAACATCTCAAAATCCTACCTTATGACATTTAATATTTAAAAATATTTTTGAGTTACACAGTCTTGCAGAAAAAGCCGACGATATTACATTTATGGACCTAAAATATGGAAAAAAAATTCAAGTATAAAATAAAATTACTTGGAAAATCACAACTCCTCCAAACATGAAGTATATCGAATTACAAATGTATTATTTAAAAACAATTTCATTTATCGGATGTGAAACCGTGCAAGTTAAACCTTTAATCTGCGGATGAATTAAATCCTTTTATCCGGTTTCACAACAAGGCTTCTTTTTATATCAAAAAGCATATAATTATTTATTAATATTATATGTAATTTTTTTTCAAAAGTTTACACATTGCAAAAAAAATTAGTAAAAATATTTTTTCAATCAATAACTACTTAAAATTATTAACCAACACCACACATTCCATACAACTGGATGTTTAAATATCAAGATTTTGATAGAGGCAACACAAATTGTCTCACTCAGACTCGTCTACTTGGTCCGCCATCTTCATATATTTACATCCAATTATATGCACTGTTATAATATCGAGAAGACCAGTAGTATTTATTTATTAAAGCCATATCCTATTCGTTAGCATTGTAGAAAAATAAGTTACTACAATTTATTTCTTATGCTTGTACATAAAATACATTTTTAATCGATTTGATCTGGGGCGAAAAATTTGTTCTTTTACCAATCAGACACGTTAGCGTTTTTTTTAATTCAAAGTTATCGTTTACTAATTAAACAATAGTATAAACTTAGAGTCTGATATTTGAAAAAATATATTTTTTTTTTGTGTGGAAAATTATTAAATAAATAGTTTATCCCTTTATAATTGTTAATCACTTCGTATATGGTTTATTTTTATAAGATTTTAATTAATGGGGGGTTTATTAAAGTTAAAGCATCCACTTGTATGGTCCGCTAATATATTTGTAATATCGGATAACCTCAATTAGTAACTATTATGAATATATTTAAATTAAAGTCGAATAAGCAATTACTATGAATGTAAAAAACTTATATTTTAGTATTTTATCATTATAATGAAATATGGATTATTATAAAGATATTCATAATAATATGCATCGGTGAGTAAAAGCGAATAGTATTATTATTGATTGAAACAATACGACGCCGTTTCTATAGTCATTTTGTGATATATTGAACATTTTCATATATTATTTGAAATAATAATGTGGTACTTGCAGCATATTTATATATATTATGTATACGTATACACAAAGGTTATCAAATAACTAATAAATACATAAAAAAAAATTGGAAAAGTACTTTTTCGATATTATCACTACAGATAAGAACATTTATATTGGATATTTCATGAAAATGATAACACATGTCATCGGTTCAGTTTATTACACAATCGAAAAATAGGAGTTTAACTAATAAATAATATCATATTTAGGGTATATATAAAAATATACTCCAATTTTTTTTTTTTTTTGGCAACACCCAATTGAATTTTGGGGTGAAAATGGACAGTTTTCTTTTAATTTGCCGTGAGATTTTGTATTATATTATTATTACGAGTATTTATTAATGTAATTTTGTACAATTTGTATATCAAAAAAAGCTTTAGATATTCCCAGAGACGAGATAACTTACGGCTGTGATTGTTCACACCGAAAAACCGTATAATTTCATATTATGCTATTATTTCTGATTTTAATTTTTATGATATAAGAAAAAAAGCTTTTATAAAGATTGTGGTAATTGATTTAAGAAATTTTAAATTATTTATTGTCAAACCTCCAAGAGAGTGAAAAAACACGTTTTCAATTTCTCGCAATTGTAGAGCACTGCACTGTTTTTTTATTATATTGCTTTATTATCTATTTTCGGATATTAACTGAACAATCTTATAAAATAATAATATTGCGGGCTGAAGAAACGAAGTATTTCGCCTGCTCCAACGTATAATATCGTAAGTGCAAAAAAATTGTGTGTGCACTTAAGTCTTTATAGAACTGAGGCACATATTCAATCTGGTAACACTGCCTGTCACGTGTCACTCGGTTTAATTATATATATAT
>JAGTTH010006224.1:0-13475 GCA_022606485.1 Agraylea sexmaculata | reverse complement strand
TGAGATAATGTCATACCTTTATAAATAGAGTTTTCCCGTATATTTATTTTTTCAAATAGGTATTTTAAAGAGTAAGAGAGAATTTTTCAATGTCAAATTATGATTGAGATTCTCGTGATTTTCTTCTATAATTTTTTTATTGGCATCAACAATTTCATATATTTTGTATTAAATTTGAATTTTATATAGTTTGATAATACAAAACAACTTATGAATTAGACTTGGGTGTATAGATTATATAAATATTTTTTACCTTTTAACAACATAAGAATATTGAGTTAAAAAATAGTATGGGAAAAAAATAAAAACCCATTTACAAATATAAGAATTAATAAATAATAACAAAAATAAATATTATTCCTACTCATTACATTGTTAATTTTTTGTTTACGATTAAGTGCACTGATTATTTTTTTTTTAATCCGATTCACAAATACATTCACAACAAAGATCATCAAAAATAGCTCAATTCAAATTTAATAAATTTTTGCGACTTGCAAACATACATAGCAATCAATTGAAAGTATGAGCTTATTTTATATTAAACACGGTTCTTTTCTTGATTAATAATTATTTTTACATTTTTGACCGTGATTGAGTTGAGTGCCGGAATTTCTAAATTGCCCAGTATTTAACTAACAAAAGGCCACTTTTCCACGTTTAACCTTTTAAAATATAACAAGATCTATTTCCCACTGGCATTTCAATTATCATTACGGTACAAATTGCAAAGGGTTTCTCGATTTACAATTCGACGTAATATATTTAAAATTCAAATCATCATTTTAAAGGTACCCTAGCCTAAGCACACATAGGTTCTCCATGGATATTTATTTAAATATCTAAAAACACACTGTCCAAAATAAACGAGGGAAAAGCTATGTGGGTTCTTATATTGCTAAAAGGATTCGCAAGTCATTCAATTTGTGCTCTTTTCACTTTTTCGTGTATGTTTAAGTCCTATAAATAGTTATTGTTGATATATTTGGATGACGAATCTATTTTTAAAATACGGAATAATCGGATTAAAAGTTAATTTATTCTTTAGTTTATTATTTTTAAACTAAATTACACACATTTACTCCAAACCCAACTATGTTGACTTTTTTAATATAATTGTTATATGGTATTAAAATAATTTAAAAAGGATTTTCTAATAATACATATATTAAGATTGAGAAAATATTATTTTAAATGTCCAAATTGGCGATAATTTTTATTGAAATATTATAGAAATTTAGCGTATCTGAAAATTAATTAAAAAATTAAACAATAAGACAAAATAATAAGGAGTTTGTATAATTATTTATTTTCATTATGCCCGTGAAAGTTTTAGTTTTTTAATATAATTTAATGAAAAATAGGGTGAATAGAGACAGGGATTTTGGAAATTTGTCTTAGTGTATTGTTCCGCAACAAATTTTGTTTGAAAAAATATTTGTCTGTTATTATTTCCATATTGAAATTATTCATTTTAAAATAATGCCTTTGTACTACCGCTTTAAATTTTCATACTTAAACAATTTTCAGGTAAACCGTTTTCATAAAAAATTCAACCATCATCGAATAAAATTTATATCATTTTAATCTTTAAGAAGTGCCATTAAACACATGTATTATAAAGAATTAATAATTATAATATTAAATTCGGATGAACATATATACATATTTAACGTAGGTAGTCCCTGAAGTAATCTCTCGTTCCGTTTTCATGCAGTTCCTTGATGAATAAAGATACTTAAATACCCTCTGTAATGTTGTGAGTTACATATTTATTTGCCTTCCTTCCCTTAGTTACTTTCAGTATTTGTTTGTTTGTTTGTTACCTTTTGTTGAAATGAAGAAACCTTCGGCCAATTATTATACTGGACCGTATAAATAAATCGTGAAGCAAGTGAACCCATGTCAGCCTTTGATCTTCCTTCTTTAAACTCCATCTAAAGCACTACGTCCATTTCTTTATTCCCTTTCTTATCTGTTTCCAAATAATAAATGATCAAATGGGTCCCGTTCATATTTTCGCCTTCTTTATGTCAAAGGATTTGCCCGACGACAAAACATTTGCGCGCGTGTGTCCCGAAATTTCCAAACTGAGTCCTTCTGTAAAACACGTCGTTTGTTTGTCTGTCATTCTGTTTTGTGTGTGTGTTTTTTTATTTATTTTTTTTTAGTTGGGTTAACCGAATTTATCATGCTCTTTCGGGACCTTCGTTGACATAATATCGACCGCAACAAATTGAATCAGTTTTTTGCGACATGCGGACTTTGAATGTGTTACATACAAGATTTCGTAAGGCTTCTATTTGTATAGTCAATTTAAACTCACTCGTTGGTATTACGGTATAAATTTAATTTTGGATATGCCATTCTTGTGGTGAAGAAATATTAAAGGTTTTAGAAGCAAATGTATATGAAACACACTCATGTACTATTATTCTCTTACATTTTACTCTTAGACAAAGAATGCGTAGGCCGTACTTTTTTATTACATTAAAAGCCATTAGGTACAAAAAATATGAATTTTGTTTTTGGAAATTGTTTGTTTTTTATTTTTCGAATATAAAAAATACCAATATCAAAAAATATGTTTTGATTAAATAATTTTGTTTTAATACAACGTTGGGATAAAATTATCCTTAAATAAGCAACAATTTTTTTCGTTCAATAAATTAATTATCAATAAAAAATAAATGTTATATATTTAGAATTAATTAATTTTAATGTGCATGTATTAATTTGAAATTATCCTGAAAAAATCACAACTTGGTAATTGAATTCCATATATTCTGGATTAAGTTGAAATTTAACGGAAACAATCTTTGTTAAAATATAATATTTTAATCCATTAAAACAATTGAAAGAAGGAAAACGACTAATAAAGTTTGATAAAATAATAATTATTTGTAATAAATCGTAAAATAAGACGGTATATTGATTATGTCCATATTAATAATATGAATTTGCAAAGATATTATATTTTAATGTGATATTTTGCTATGCAATATAATAATAATTAAATAACCAATTTAAAAATTGATAACAACATAGTTAATTGAGTAATTAATATTGAAATAGATGAGCCGCAACAGGCTGGGCCAACCCCTAAAGATAGCTTTATTGACTTTGCATACTTATAAAATTATGATTTCATATTGTCAAATGTTAATTAGTCAAAGTAATTTCATATTTGATATACGAGATTGTATTGTGTCTATAAATGTAAACGGTAAGAAGGTTTCACGGGTTCGTAGACTTGATATTAAGGCTTTGAACAAACACATATTCATCACTATTTGAATAGGGCTTCCTGTATATATTTACACACATATAAATATATATATATATATATATATATATATATATATATATATATATATATATATATATATATATATATATATATATATATGAGGCAAATATCGACAAGTAATTAATGGTGAAGATGTATATTTTTGCAGATGAATCAGTGAAGGACGAGAAGATGAAGAGGAAAAAATGTTCCAGTCTCATATTTGCAGTATTGCTAGTTTCTTGTGTCGCTCTTTCAACAAGTAAGTCTCTTGTAAGAATATATATTAATAGATATACAAATATTTTTTTTATCATATTGGTGTCAGGATTACTTAATAAAGATGACTATCATATTTTGAGTCAGTGTCATCTTCAAGATTAATGCTGTAGCTTCCCAAAATACTCGTATTTCAACATTGTTGTTGTTGCTCGTTATAAAAATGATATTATATTTCATAATAATATTTATAGTCAAATTCAACTTGGAACTATATAATCACCAATCGGGATTTTAGTAATATTATTCCTAAAATCCCAGTAGCAAAATTTGGTCTAATTTTTTTTTTTATTCAAACCCATGCCCTATATAAATTAATATTTAAAAAGTACTTCATAATTTTACTAAACATATATAAAAATTTACTAATTTAACCGAAACTTTTACGTAAAAGTAACGTATTGAAAAAAAATGCTTGCTTAAAATTAATTTGAGACAAATTCATGACCGTCAAATGAACTTTCATATTAAAATGTCATACTTATTTATCGCAATCGACTGTAATTCGTGATTTCGTAACATGAAATAATTTTGTAATAACAGTTTTGCAATGTGGAAAATTATGACTTTTGGTAAGTAATCTAGTCTTATATATAATTTGGCACATTCTTTAAGCAATGGTTTCTTAGTCGTACGTCGCCGTAAACGTACACAGTAAAGACGGTAGTAGAGTTGTTTTTCTATGCTTTTGATTGTTTTTTTTTATGTTTAATTATTCGTTTGAACCTTAAGCGGGGCAATAATAAACAAAAAAGCGAACAAAAGTATAGCAAAACAACTATATTACCGTTTTTAAAGCGTACGTTAACGGCGAAGGACGCCTAGGAAACCATTACTTAAAGAAAGTGCCAAATTATATAGTAAAATACTAGATTACTTTCCAACGGTCGTGATTAGCTACATTGAAAAAATTTATATTATTTTTTGTTACAAAATCACGAATCAAAGTCATTTGCGGTAAATAAGTATGACATTTTAATGTGTAAGGACGTGAGGTTTCATTTGTCTCAAATTCATTTCACAAGTTAAAAAAAATAATAAATAAAGATTATTGCAAACATAAATTGAATCTGCGATATACTCTTTATATATGAAATAAAAGTCTACTTAACTAAAAAAATAATTTATCAAAAATAAGCAAAAGGGAAAAGCAGGAGAGCATGAATGAACCACATTGAAGCAATAACTATGCTTTTATTAAAAAATATACTTAGTATTAAAAATGCCTTTATTATAGTCTCCCGCTAGTAATCTATAATTTATTTTATTAAAGCGAATAGTTTTAAGTGTCATAATCATAGATATAAATAACCCACGTGTGGTGTTATTAAGACCTTCGCGTGTAGTTTGCTCAGTAGTGTATGGATTTTTACAACGTATACACCTCGGATGGAATAATAATTTTATATTAAACAAAGAAAAGCCTTACTTACTTACAGTTATAACATTGTAGAAGGAAATACCGTGTTTCTTCCTTAAGCACTGTCCCGAGAGCAACTTTTCTCTTGTATATGTTCTTTCTTGTCTCAAATGAACGCGTCTCATGATAAATGCACAACTTTGCGTTTCTGAAGTAATTTCTCACTTATTAAACGTGATAAACAAGGGAATTTAATCCATTCCTAGATTAAAAGTTATTTTTTCATACGTTTGATAAAATAAATATCATTTAAGCCGCTCATTATTGTTACGTACATAACTCGTAGTGAGCTTTTTATGGAAACGAATCTGCATTTATACAAAAATAATATTTGATTTAATTCTTCATTTTACAAATGCCTATTTCCCAACTGCAAAATTTACTGCAAAGCTTAAAAAAAATTATTTTTCTTTAATAAATATAATTATACTAACAAATTACGCGCGCACTGGAGTTTCATATATTTCCACGCGTTGACAGTTCGCCGCGAACGCATTTCGTATTCTTCATTAAAATATAAATTAATTCACAGTCTTAATAAATATTTAAATCACAAAATTCAAGCATATATATATATATACATATATATATATATATATATATATATATATATATATATATATATATATATATTTTATACAAACAAGAATTGATTAAATTTCATATATATTAGGATATTGAGGATATTTATTTCAAATATAAAATATATCTAAGACTAAAACATAATCAGAAATTCAACTTAATAAATTTATTTGTAGTATTTCCTATTTTGTATGATAAATAGAAATCGGTGTTTATGTTTCTATCATTCGTATTTTTTTATCTTTTTTGTTTCTATGTGTTATAATTAAATACGAATGTAATTAATTATAAAGGCTTTTATAAAAAATAACGATAAATACAAATACAGACAATATTTGCTGAAAGCTTTTTTTTGTATTTAATTTTAAAAAAGTTGATTGATTTATACGTATTTCCAGTAATTCAGATAAAATGATCACTTTTAAAGCGGAATGTGCAATTTGCAATTTAGGTTTGTTGCAATTACAATTCCCATTTATAATTAACTAAATCTACATGAAATAGTGAATAAATATATAATTATAAATATCCAAAAATTATCTCGATTAACGTGAAAGCTTTAAAGCATTCCTTTCGTGTAATAAAATGCTTTACGATGTGTTATATTTTAATGTCTGTGTATCATATTACGGCTTTTAAAGCTTTAATATCCATATAAATACCCATTTGGATCTTTATGGTGAAATTTTTTAAATCTCATATAGTTTTATTTTTTTTATATTTTTATTGATGCATTTTACAGAGTGCTGGAATACAGTAATGACAATTTTAATGTACTGGGTGGTTTAGTGCTCAATTTTATTATAATTGAACATAACGATGTTTAACATGATTTATAATTGTAGTTTTATTATGTTTCCAATAAAAATGCAATTATTTAACGATTATATTTAATGCATGCAATTTTCGTTTAATTGTAGAGAAATAATAATATTAAACTTAAATAAACAATGGGGTCGTGTGAAATTGTTTTTTTCTTGATATTCATCTATTAGGATTTTTTTTAAATTAAAATAAAATATGTATCCTTATATAAATTATGCAGATTTAATTTACTGTACCAAAACAAGCAAACTCACTCAACATAATAATTGTTCAATTTGATTAAATATTAGTTATCGTTGGTCAAATAAATATTTCAATGCAATCAAATGAATGAAATTAATTTATAATTTTAATTTAATTTCAAACATACCCATTTTCAGTAGAAAATATACAAGAGTTTTCTTATTATTTTATGATTTAATTTTATTATAAATAATCGTCAGATTAAACCTCATTTATTTTATTTTATTTATTACCCCGAGGATCTTTTTGAGAAGGTTTTTAGAAATTTTGTTTTATAATTACTATACAGAAACAGCTGATTCCAAGATGGTGGTGAAAACTCGATTTCAAAAGCACTATTAATATTTTTTAAATAATCAAAAATTTTTTTCTACAAAAATATATTAAATATATTTTTTTCAATTATTCTTGTGAAACCCTACCATTCCCTAAAATATTCTCAGTTATTTCAAGTCCACCCTGTATAATTAAATATGGGTGATTTTTTTAAATATTATTCCCGATTTCCCAGTCGTACTAACCGATCAAATATTATTTTTTTGACTTGAGTGGGATTTGAATCCATGACCAAAGTATTCGTAGCCACGCGTCTTATCCCATGAGCTATTAAGCTAGTAAATGGTAAATGGGTTATTATTAGACCTAGGGGGTGGAAGTGCAAATACTGGTTTTAATTGTTAATTGATAATAAAACCGGTTGTACACGAACAACACAAATAATCAAATTAATATAATTACCACTTATTTTGACTTTTACATAAAAAAAATTACATAAAATCGGTTATCAATTGAAACCAGTTTTTACATTTATATTATAACATATTTTTTTATTATAATATATTATTAAATATTTTGGTGCAAACATCTGGTTTGGCTTTTATTTTATTTATACATTTATTATTAATATGCCATATTAGATGTCATACTTGTGTTATGAAGGATTATTTAAAAAAATAAATGCATATTCAAAAGATTTTCGTGTTATTTATTGATTTTCAACAGATTTAATTCAATAATTGAGACTTTTAAAAGTGTCAGTAAAAATAAAAAATTAACCCGATATACTAACCAACTTGTAGTGGACTTTAATAAAATACATATTTTGTTCGCACCTATAATTATAAAAGAAAAACGTGAGCAATATAAATATATCATTCCATTGTAGAAGATTAAAAATAAATTGGAAATCAACCGTAATATTATAATAATTAATATCACATTTAATAAAACAGAGTAATATTGTATGTGTACACTTGTGCAAATAAATACTATATTTTTAAATAAATGCATATTCCACAGATTTTTTATTTACGCGTATTATCTTGCATATTTCTTGAAATAATAATATTTATAATTGTCTAAGGTGTGTGTATGTGCGGGTCTTTAAGAATAATATTTCATGTAATTATTTTACTACCATTAACACATATCTAAAATCTCGAAACGGCTATGTCAATGATAATAATATTAAATAATTTCAAAATGTATTTAATTTTATAATGCATAATAATTCCATAATTTTTATACTTAATTTTTAAAATCAAAAATTTCTTATAATCGTTTAAAAAAACACTTAAAAGCAAAAATGAAATCAAAACTCAAATATAACCTTCCTATTAAAAAACCAAGCAGAACATAAAAAAACATTTACAAATTGAAAATTTCAATTAAAATTACCCTAGTGTATCTAAAACACACTTGGTCTTGTGTCAGTCATAAGGAAATGTGTGAATACTTTCAAAGGTAATTCGCATTGAAATTCACTCGATAAATGTAGCAGGCGAAATTCTCCCAATAATATGCAATTTAGGGGTGAAATATGACCAGTGATTGAAATATTGGGTTAGTTTGTTAGTTCGGTATCGTGTCGGCGGTTAGTTAGTTAGTCGTCCATATTAAATTACGAATGACCACGCCGAGTCAAATTATTTACAACCAAACAACCAATACAAAAGAACCTAAAGCGACTGTGAAAATCGTGCTTTAGTCACGCAAACCAAAAACTAAGAAACAAGACAAATGCTTCAAGAAACACCGCACACTCGAAAAATATCAACTCGTTTGCTCAAAGAGTCTCATTACTCCTTCAGAAGAAGCTACTTTATCTTGTCGTGTAACGCCACTATTAAAATCTACTATTTTATCGATCACCACTCCCAGATACCCAATTAAAAACTACTTTATAATATTGTTATTATTATTACAATTTCTTTATTATACATAAGTTTTTACAGTGATTGATAGAACAATGCATCTTTGGGAATAGACTTAGGTGATCAGAGTGTATAAATCTTTTTACCTATAACTAACATGAGAATGTTTTATTTAAATTTGACATGAATAATACTATTAAATTATAGAAAAAATGGGAAAGAAATAAAAAACCCATTTACAAATTTGTAGATTAATAAGTAATAACAAAAATAAAAGCAATATTAACAAAATATAATGCTTAAAAACTAAATAACAGTTTGTTTGGGTAAAACCAATTTGAGTTGAGTGGATTATTAGTAATTTACACTTAATTATTTTTTTAAAATAATATCAGTTTTGGAAGTCCATTGGTAAAATGAACTCACGTTTCCTCGAGGCATATTTGGTTTTATTTATATGTCTTATGTTTGGGTTAATCTGGAAGTTAATCATTTTAGTGTAATGTTTTTGTCTCAAATCTGCGATATTTGCTTTGATAATTTTTTTTAACTTAATGTCCTCGTGGACTTCTTTAAGAAATGTGCCAGGTTCAAGATCTAAAGCCATCTTAAGACACTTGTTTTGGACAATTTTATTTTTTTATATGAATTCGTGCCGCATTAGACCAAGCTGGGCATCCATACAAGAGAATATTGTTATGGAATTGATTATTAAGCTTTGAGGGGTTAAATTGCCTTTTTCATATTATGTCCCCATAAATCTATACGAGTTTCTCACATTATAATCCATGCCAATAGTTTTTTTAAGTAATCCTTAATCGGTGCTTAAAACTCACTATCATGATTTTTAATAGAAATGCTACTTTGATCGGTTATTTATTTATTTTACCCCCTAATGAGCATTTTTGTGAGAGGGTTTTTGATACACAACAACCTGTTAATTTTCTGTCAGTGATCTTAACTATTAATAATTATCACCTCAGTATTTTCATTACAATACAGGAAATCAGAGTAAACCTGGATCAAGACAATGAATCGGTATATTATTAATATTATTCCCGATCTCCCAGTCGTAATAACCGATCAAATCAATTTATTATTTTATACTTGAGCGGGATTTGAACCCATGACCACAGTATTTGTAGCCACACTTCTTATATATATTCACTTATATAATACGCTGGTAATTATTAAATGGATTATTAAGATATCTAGGGGGTGGAAGTGAAAAAACTTGTTGCAATTGTTAATTTATAAAAAAACTGAAAAAGTACACGTACAACTGAATTAATAAATTTTATGTAATTACCACTTATTAAGACTTTTACATAAAAAAAATTACATAACATCGGTTTACAATCCAACCCAGTTTTTACATTTCTATTATAATATACATATTTTGTTAATATAATATATTATTGAATATTTTGGTGCAAATATGTGGTTTGTCTTTCATTTCATATTAGATGTCGTACTTATGTTACAATTTATTTAAAAAATAAATGCAAATTCCACAGATTTTTTATAGAACCGTTTTCATGGTAACTATAATTTAATTAAATAATGGAGCCTTTAAAAATTTCAATAACAATTAATAAATTACTTGTAATGAACTATAATTTTTTGTATATATTTTTAATTTTGTAATTAAGATTTAAAATTTATAGAAAATCAACCGTAATATTATAATAATTAATATCACATTTAATATATCAGAGTAATAGTGGAAGCTTTTGTATGTGTGTAAATAAATACTTTACTTTGATTTCTCTTGTCATCTTTATCGCCTTTTTATTTTAGCTTTATCATCGTTATCAACCTTTTACTTTGAGTAGGAATATAATATAAATCCAAATCAATCACTTAGATCGTTGTATGAATAATAAAAGTCCTGTAATACGTATTGTCAAACTAATATTTGATCGGGAAACACATATTTTATGTAAATAACTATGATAATAGAGAATTTTATATAGACAATCTATTTTAGACGGCCACCGATTATTTTAATGTCTCATTCACTTTTAGCGGCGAATAAATATTCAACAAGTCATCTTTTAAAATTATAGCTCACAAAATTAAAAAAAGTGTAAAGAGACTCTTGTAAATTAAAATTATTAATAATTATATTCTGTTAATTAACATCTGTTTTTGTTGTTAAAACAAACCACACCGCTATAGCAGCTAAACAATACATATTTATTATGTTCATGCTGCAATAAATAATTTACTAAATTGATGATTGATAAATTGGATCACTGTTAAATTATATCAAATATACTTGCATACATACAAAACTTAAATTATTTTCATACTTTGTGCTGGGCGTTAAATGGGTGGTGATTTTTATTACATTCAAAGTGTATAATTTAACCGAAACATTACTGTTCACAATTTCTTATTTCGCCGAAAAAAAGAGTGTTAAGGGAGCAATTATTTCCCAAAATAATATGTTTGCTCTTTATATAAATTACTTTTTATAAGCGGTGTTAGTTATGAGTGTTTTCATTTATGTATAACCAAATAAAGCTTGTGACCCAAAACTAAGTACTTAAGTAATTTCAGTACCCGCATTTTGCAATATCCTAAGTCTAGTAATAAAATATATAATTTTATCATTTTTAATGTTTATTTTTAATCTCAGCTATAGTTCAATTATACCTCAGGGGATAAGACGCATGGGTTCAAATCCCGCACAAGTAAAAAAAAAATATATTTGATCGGTTTTTGCAACTTGAAGATCGGAAACATTATTAATAATATCCGGATTGATCTTTGATTTGATCTTGAACCAAGTTTACTCTGATTTCCTATATTGTAAGGTAAATACTGATTATTAATTCGGTGACCTGTTTAACTAGTAATAGTTAAGATCACCAACAAACAATTAATTAACACGTTGTTGTGTCTAAAAAAATAAAATTTTCCGATGTACAAAAAAAACGTTATTATTTATTTTATCCAACAAAAATAATAATAAATTTATCACCAACCTCTTGTCCCCATTCAGACTAATTTAATTATGTTTGTTTTTCTGAAAATAATGACATAACGTAAAACATCACCGACATACAATGAATTAACCCTTTGTTGTGTATATAAAAAAAACAAATTTGTATAAAAACCTTCTCAAAAAGCTCCTCGGGGCGTTTATAAATAATATGGCGACTGACTTATAGTACAATTTGTTTTAATATGCTTATGTTTTCCTTGAGATATAAATGACAAATTTATTTCGTAAAGGTTTTAAGCATATGATTTTTTTATAGTTTAATTATACATTTATAAATGTTAAAAGTGCTGCATTATCAATAATACAACTTCGTTTGTATTGACGACTGCATTATATTCGTTTGAAATTGGCACACCTCTGATCATAACTGACGAGTGCTGCATTATTATTACTGTGACTTGGGATTTCCCGTAATGCTCTAGTGGTACTGCAGTATGATATAATATAATATGTATTTATAAATAAATGCGCTTAAGTGGCCTGGTATCGATCGCAGAAAACCTATCCGATAATTAAAAATAACCAAATGTTATTATTATATTTGAGTGGCGCATGTCTTCCAACTGCTACATAACATATTTTTAATGAAGAGCGTTTTATAGGAATTTCACATAATATGTCACCCAGGATTAGTTATTTTCTCTTGTTGAAACAAAAGCATTCTGTGGCATCTTTGAAGTATCCAGGTGGTTTTTAGAAGCGAAAATATACCTAATCTACATTGTATAATATAAGGATGACCTGTCCTGTCACGGTGTTAATATAATATAACATTGTAAAGCGTAGTTGTTTGCAGGTCGTGACAAGTGTGAAGGCCACCCTCATCATATCCCGAGGGATACATAAATATCATTTGAGCATACACAAAAAGTACTGGAACAGAACAGAGAATTCTACTCGGCAAACTGCTCCCCTATGGAGGCGTTTATGCCTTCATAAATTCAGCGCACTACCAACACTCCGATAGACATCTAAATAATAGAGCCTCGTCGTCAAATCAATTTCTTAGATACGTTGGTATTGTTAGACGAATAACGCGTCTTTCTTCTCACCACATATGTACCTACAAATAATGATTCATCGTGTTAATGGCGTAGCTATGTCGGCGTAGCTACCTACGCTACGTATGTCGGCGTAGCACACTAACGGTATTTTTCATGTACGTACTACGGGGAAAATATACCTTTGAAACTCCCACATTCTCAAATAATATAATTCTAATCCGAGTTGCTGAAATACGAATGCCGCTAAAAATAAAACACCATATCCGTATTATTATGTTAAAATATTTTTTAAAAAGAATGATTAGTATGATATGTAATTTAATTAAACAATACATTACTATTTTAAATTATTTAGTTTTTATATTTTGTATTCGGTGTGATAAAATTCAGGCTTTGAGAATGACTAAAATAATATATTAAAAAAATACGATTAATTAAAATATTACTAATTGATCAATAAGTTCCGCTCTCATGTAGCATAAACTATATTTTACTTTATGTTTAATAATCAAATTCCGTAATTAGCTAGTGATAAAATTCCATATTAGTATTTTTAAATGATTTCCAAATTATATAATAATTATGTTAGGATTTTTCTTCAAAATACTGTTTAAATACAAAATACGGAATTTATATATATATATATATATATACATATATATACATA